>ML378020.1:31480-64312 GCA_005239525.1 Nicotiana knightiana | reverse complement strand
TTAACTACCTAAACACTCACCCCATTTTTCCACTCCCTCACATCCGCAACTCCTTCACAACTAACTCCCCACTATTTCCTCGTCCCAACCCCATTTTCCCCACTCCCTCACGTTAAAATCCCAACCCCAATATCACTTATTAGGCTTTTTTTAAAAAAAATTCTTTTGCACATGGGGAAAGGGATCAACGATACTCCTATAAAAAGAACGAGAGCATAAGAAAAAGTTTTTTTTTTTGGGAGAAGGTAACAAAGAGAGAGGCGGGGGTAATAGGATATAGAAAAACCAGTAACTAAAAATTAGCTTTGTTCTTTTAGAGTGAAAATCATTTGGAGATAAACTATTCGGTATACTTATTAGGTTCAGAGTCGAAAATCAAAGTATCCTTCGTGGTTTTAAATTTGCGGGCTTAACTCAGCAGATTGTAGATATTTTCTTTGTTGTGAAATCTTACAAAAGGTAACACTCAATGTACTTTTTTTTTAGTTTAATATAACGTATAACTGAATGTATGATGTTTATTTAAATTTAGTTATTCTTTGGGTTTCTTTTAAATTTTAAATAACGTCGGTTTCTTCTTGTTATTCATATATGTATATGAATGTTTGAAAATTAATCTGAAATATGTTACTAACTTTTAATCTTTAATTCTAATATATTCCTTTGTCATAATTCACGTGAACTCTTAAACCATAGATAGTTCATAAAATTGTTTAAAGCTTTTTGCCAACAAAATACTTCTTTGGTTAAACTCTATTGTGAGTTTATTATTTTTGGTTTTGGTTATCAACGTTCTGGTGCAAATTCTTACAAATATGTTAAGTCCTTATTCTTTATTTCGGATTAAAACTTACTCTCTTTTAATTATCTTTTTCCTCTTTCTTCAAACTTGTATTATGTTAACTAGTATGCTGTATAAATGAGTTTAGTTATAAATTTGGTGTAAGCCAGTTTACTTATTTTAAATAGTTCTTTTTTTCCTTCAAAATTTGTTCATATAATATCGTAGTGCAGATTACATTGATTTAGTTAGGATCCCATTAGTTAAAAAGAATAAAGTTAGTTTATAGTTAGATTTTTTTTTAATTGAGTTTCAACGTAAGCATCATTCCAATTCCTTTATTTTAGTGGGATGAGTTAAAATAAATAACTCAAATTCTGTCTAAAAATATTTGAAGGTTTAAGTTGAAATAGTCTAATAGCACTTAGGTTTTAATTGATGTTAAGATTGTTAGTTTAGGTAATTTTGAGTCTTTGTATTAGTAAATGATTTCATCAGTTTGGTTATATCACATGGTCAATTTTCTTTTAATCATGTCTATATTTTATAATTTGAATCACCGTATTATATTTAATTGATATTTCTTTCTCTTTATAGACAATATACTTATTAGTGTGTATCTAGAATTTTGGTGAGAACATATTACTATCATTTGATTTTGTATTCTATTAGAATAGTATATATGAACTGCCAAATGATTCATATCCAACTAGATAGGAAGTAATAATATTTAGATCTTCAGTTTATTTATAAGTTTGTTGAATGTGATGTCATATAGTTTAATGGATATTACTTTACTTCATATTAATTTGTTGCATTTTGGAACTAATAAAAAAAATAATAGGGGAAATAATTTTGAGTATTGAAAAAAATTGAGCCTAAATACAACTTCGAGCTTATTCCATCAATAAATAGCTCAGAGTACATATGGGTATTATAGTGAGATAAGGGTTGTGAATTAATTCAAAGCCCGTTATAAGAAATAAAAATAATCGTAGTGGTAATAAAAAATAATTGTGAGGGAGCGACATGAGCCATGAGCTAATTCAAGACTCGTTCCAATAAGTAAATAATAATAATAATAATAATAATAATAATAATATTAATAATAATAAAAATATACAAATATATATCTTGAATCTAAAAGAGACAAAATAATTGCAATACTCTAAATATGCTAGAAAAATATTAGATGTACTTTAAATATTAGCCCATGTGTTCATACCCGAACCTTGGATTGATATGCCTAAGTAATAAAATGATCATGTGCGCATTCCGCGTCTCGATGCCTTTAGATTTAAAATAATTATGTTATAACCATGTGTACATTTCGTACCTTGGTTTAACATTTAATTTCAAAGAAGAATACCTTGTGTGCGTACCGCATCTTGGTGAGAACAATTAATAAAATATAATAATTAATTAAGCAGTAATAAATAAGTCATAATCAACAAAATACAAGAATAGCAGAAAATTGATTTAAGCCTTAAATTAGTCAATAAAGCGACCGTGCTAGAACCACGGGACTCGAGAGGTGCCTTACACCTTCCCCTTGGTCAACAGAATTCCTTACTTGGTCTTTTATTTCGTAGACCATAAATTAGGAGTCAAATCTTCCTTTTGATAAGGGATTCAATAGAAGATGACTTGGAACACCAAAACTCAATTTCAAGTGGCGACTGTAAATAATAAATAATCCCTTTCAAAATGTCACTTTAATTAGAAAAACTCTTCTAACACAACCTCGTAATAGGGTTGAACATAAAAGAGGTGTGACAACCTGGGTCTCCAATCCCAAGGCGTGACCTTCTTGAGGAGTTCTGTCAATGGCACTGCGATAAGGGAGTAATTCTTCACAAATCGTTGATAGAAATTGCATAGGCCAAGGAACGCCCTTAAGGCGTGGATATCCTTAGGCGGCGGCCAATCTGTGATAACTTGGATCTTTTGCTGGTCCATCTTGATCCGCCCTTCCTCAATGACATGTCCGAGGAAGTCGATCTATTTTTGAGAAAATGAGCACTTAGATAGCATTGCGTATAATTCATGCTCTTGCAACCGGGCTAGGACCTCCCTCAAGTGCTCTAGGTGTTCTTCCAGGGTCTAGCTGTAACCACAATGTCATCCAAATAGACCACCACGAATTCGTCAATATACTCTCGAAAGACCTGGTTCATCAGAGTGCAAAATGTCAAGCCGAACGACATAACCAAGAAGTCTAACGACCCATATCTTGTCACACAGGTCGTCTTGTGTTCATCACCCTTAGCCATTCTAACTTGCCAATATCCTGTCTTCGGGTCAATTTTCGTGAACATCGTCGCACCCCCAATCTACCGAACAAGTCTTCCATGAGCGGAATAGGATACTTGTTCTTCACAGTTATTTTGTTTGGAGCCCGATAAACCACACAGAGTCATAGACTACCATCATGTTTATTTTGGAATAGCACAGGGGGCCCATATGGGGACTTGAAGGGTACAATGATCCTTGTGTCTAGCATCTCCGTCAACTGTCTTTGAAGCTCGGTAAGTTTGGGTTGTGACATTCTATAAGGCTCCCGGGCAGGTGGCTTTGCACGCGACACCAACTCAATTTCATGGTCCACAGTGCGCCTAGACAGGAGTCGCTTTGGCATCTCCTGTGGCATGACGTCTTCAAACTCCAGTAGTAGCTCCTTTACGGGTGTAGGGATGGGATCCGATGAGCCTTCTACCTCTTCAATGCATAGGGTAGCCAGGAATGTAGATTCATGTCTTTTGGCTCCCTTCTTCATCTGCAAGGTCGAGATGTTCTCCGCGACCATCTTCATGGGCATACACGGGATAATGCAGGGCTTGGCCCCGTTTTCTCCCATCATCAGAAGCATGTGTGCATATGGTACGGGCATGGTGTTGTTTTGCCTCAAGAATTCCATCCTAATTATCAACTCGAAGTCATCTATGATCACCACGCGCAAGTTGAATTTTCCTTCATAAGGAGCCATCTTCTATGGTACTTCTTTGGGTATTGCACCCACTGGTTGAGGAGGTGAGTTGATAGCCTTGACATGACCTCTGCCCTTTCCTACAACTATACCAAGACGCTCCACCTGAGTTGAGGCCAAGTAGTTTTGGGTAGCACCCATATCTATCATCGCTCGAATAGGTATGTCATTCACCTTCAGTTCCACGAACATCAAGGTCCTCTCTTGTTTAAGATGAGTCCTCTTATTTGTCTTCTTTTTCCCTTTCTTGGTGATTGGGCAGGGGTCCTTCTTCTTACGGATACCGGCACTGGTTCCCGCTAATGCCTCATAAATAGAACCAACAATTGCATTGAAGACACCTACTGGTTCGGTCTGCTCCGCATCATTTGTTTTGTCATCCGTCCCATCATCAAAATCTTGATGGGCGTTCATCAGTATATGTGGGAATTCATTATTTCCAATATGGCCCGCTGCAATGATGGCATCCTGAAGGGGGCTTTTTTCCCCGATCATTGTTGTTTGAGGCAGCATTGTTGCTTCTTGAGGAAGGAGTCTTAGATTTGGTGGCACTCCGGTCTCCCCCACTTCTGTTAGGACCACCACAGTTAGGTTAGCATTCTTTGTATCCCGCTCGGACAGGAGGTTGAGTCCTATCCTTTCGAGTTTCCACTTGATAGTCCCCAAGGCATTTCGCTGCTTGGTTTGCCTTGGATAGGGTATCTACCCTTCGTCTTTGCAGGTCCATGCGGGCATAAGGTTTCAACCCTTCCAGAAATGTTAAGAGCTTGTCCTTGTCCCCCATGTCACGGATGTTCAGTATGAGCGCAGAGAATTCTCGCACGTAATCCCGAACTGATTTGGTCTGGCAGAGCTCCCATAGTTTTCTCCTTGCATTTTACTCAACATTTTCGGAGAAGAACTGTTGGCGTATGGCTGCCTTCAGTTCTGTCCATGTCTCCAGAGCATCTTCACCAGCCCTGATGGCTTCGTACTTCACTCTCCACTAGAGTTTAGCATCACCCTGAAGATACATGGTAGCAGTTGCTACCTTCTTGGCTTCTTCTAGGCCTCCCATGGCATCGAAGTACTGCTCTATGTCGAAGATGAAATTTTCCACTTCTTTAGCATTCTGAGCTCCACTATATGGATTTGGCTAAAAAAAATTTAGTTTTTGTGATGCAGGGGCAAGTTTCACAGCACCCCCGATTTGGTTTCCACCTCCTCAAAGCAAGCCCTGTAGAACAGCATTGACAACATTGAGCTGGCCTGTCAAGTTGTCTATAGTTTGCTGCATGGAAGTCACCCTGTCCGCCTCTTGTGCCCTATAGGCTAAATCCTCGGCACGCTCCTGTTGGAGGCCCTTGAATTTACCAAAAATTTTGGCTGCCTCAGTGGTCGCCATTTGCCGGTCTCCTTCAGAGCCACGACTGATGTTTTCTATGTCAACTTCGGCCTGGAGCATTCTGCGGTGCAGGTCATCCAACCTTTGCACTAGGCTGTTTTGTAGTTCAGGCACCATATTTATGATGGGTCGTAATACGTCAACCGTCTCTTCAAGGGCCGCAATGCGGTCCCCATAATTCGCCATGGTCAGAAATGGTGGTAATGACAATGCGGTCCGATGTCGAGCCTATGCTTTGATACCAACTGTTACGCGGTGCCTTCCTGAGATTCCTTGGAAGGGCGATATAAGGCTAAGCAACTGATGTCAGTGCAGTTGATGTCCGCCAACTGAGGTTCCCTCTGTACAATAGACGAGATTTTTAGTGTCGTACGAGAAAACCAATTACAAGAAAAATTGAGAGAACAGTAATGAGAATTGAAAGAAAGCTTGATTGTATTAATGAAAGTTATTACAAAAGAAGGAAACTCGGTGTCGAGGGGGAGAGACACCAGTACAGAGAATTGTTTGCTAGAAAGTTTTTGATTGCTTGATCCCCCCTAATTATGCTTAAAAAAAACCAAAGTTACAAGACATGGAATAAAACTACTCTATATTTACAATGAAAAGGACTTAGTTTTCTACAAGGTAGAAACAGGTCCATTGTCAACAACTTTGTATTAGGCATCACAATCTGCGCACGCGGTGTTATCTGCACGTGCGGCGCTATTGGCAGCTGCCTGCAGCTGGGTGCTGGCGAGGGATATTGGTGGGGCGACAGATGCACATGCGCGCTTGTCACTTGGCGCGGCCAAGACCATGGGGCCGTCCGTGGCTCTAGGCGTTGGGAGGCTTGCTAGGACACCACGGGGCGCGTCCAAGGGGTCATGGGGCATGGCTGGAAAGCCGCCCATGACAACTTATATGTCCGTTGGTGTCCATATTAGTGGAATTTGTGGCTGGATGGCTACGTGATGAGTACGATGTGACTGTGAGATGTATTCATATGGTTTGAATGTGATGAGAAAGGTTTTCTTGAGGTGTAGAAAGAACTATTGGGTGCTTTATTTCCATCTTGATTTGACGTATAGTCTCGAGTTATGGGTCTGTTGAAGGATCTTTTCATGTTGTTTAGTTGATGAGTGAAGTATATTTTCATGTCTTGATATGAGTTTAGACTCGGGAAGATTAAGTGATTGCGTAATAGTTATGACTGTGGAAGGGCGTAGAGAGATGTCAGTTTGAGGCTCAGCAGGCGGGTTATCACCTGCGAGGTGTCCTGAGGTTGTGTGATCCCTATGTTGTTTCTGTGGAGAGTTTTCTCTTACCGGTGGGTTATATGTGTAGAATATGAGTTTGGATCGCTTGAGAAGGTTGACTTGACTGTCACGAGAATGAACGCGAGATTAGCAGATGATTTGAGGTATTATATGGTTTGTGCTACATAAGCTTATGAAGGATTTAGTTGAATTTTCAGGATTTTGGGCAGCAATAGAGTAGGGGTATTATAAGTTATCAAATTCTTTATTCCTTGGCTTTGATCCAAGTGGGGGAGTCTACTATCGACGAGTTGATTCCACGGTTATGTGTTGTATTAGTTTCAGTTTGAGTTATACTGGTGAATCAGTTATGGCTTACAGAGGTTGAGATCGAGGATGACTCGAGTAAGGGAATTTCTAGATACGGGTTGTATTACACTCTATGGGTATATGGAAATCATGGAATGATTGAGTGGTTAATCGTGAAGGATGTAGTGTTCATGGAGTAGAAATTTTCTCGATTGCTTAGAGGTGTGAATTAATTCTTAGGGTGTTGGGGTGCAAATGGGGCAAAGGTCATTCGGTCCGTTTGGGAGGCTATTGAGATTTAAGTAGAGTGGATGACTCTCGAGAATGGTTCTAATGAATTCAAGATTTATACGTGGCAATTGAGAATGTTGCAGATTTGTGTATTGCTAGAAGCTGAGAGTAACATTGGATGGTGTCGAGACTCGCAGTATTTCTATATCATTATGGATTCTACATTCAGTATCAAGAAGGTGAAGGTAATGTCTTTAGATTCACAGAAGGTCTCTTCTGAGTGGGTATCTCGGTTGTGGTACTTTTGGGGTGCTTAAGAGAGCATTCAACGACTTATGAGCCTTAGGACGATATGATTTTATGCTAAGGTCTCGTGTGGTGAGTTTTGGTTACAGATTGTGGTATTATGGCTAGGAGACGTATCAATTTGAAGGTAGTCAAGAAGGAACTTGGAGAATTAGGACAGCCTGGTGGCGGGTTGGGTCAGCACGATAACAAATATGATTGGCTCTTCTGGTTCTTGTAACGACCAGACCGGTCGTTTTGTGTTATCGGACCCTGTTCCCCTAAATGAAACTTCCCATAGCGGTTTTTTATGATTTATGACTTGCGAGAACTGGTGGTTTGGGATTCGGAGGTGTTTAGAGTGCTATAGGAACAATTGGTTCCCTATGGTTGGCCATTAAGGCCAAGTTTGACTTCGGTCAATATTTTGGGTAAACGACTTCAAAATCAAGTTTCATTGGTTCCGGTAGCTTCGTGTGATGATTTTGGACCTGGGTGTATGCTCGGAATGGGTTTCTGATGATACGAGAGCGTTTCGGCGCCCGATATTGAAATAAGAAGTTTCTTAAGTCCCTATTGGACGTGTTTTTATTTTATCGAGGTCCGAACGGAATTTCAAGACCGAGAATAGTTCTGTTATTTCATTTATGACTTGCCTGCAAAATTTGGTGTCATTCCGAGTTGTATAGTTCAGTTCAGCGCGTTGTTAGCGAAGTCTAGAAAACTTAAAGTTCTTAAGTTTGGTTCATGAGGTTTTGAGGTGTGATTTTGAGTTTTAGCATTGTTTTGGGTGTTCCGAAGGCTCGAGCGAGTCCGTATTATGATTTGGGACTTGTTGGTATATTTGGACAAGGGCTCGGGTGGGTCCAGGAGCCTCCCGGGCAACCAACGGGGCTAAAAACCATCTAAAATAGCTGCTGGTGCACCTGTTCTGGTGTGACCGCAGGTGCGGTTTCCCAGTCGCAAGTGTGGGACCGCAGGAATCGCAGGTGAGACCCCAGGTGAGGTCCCCCTTTCTCGCAGGTGCGGATAAAAGTCCGCAGGAGCAGAACCGCTGGTGCGGCCATCCCTCCGTAGGTGTGGACCCAGCCCTTCCTGTCCAGTACCGTAGGTGTGAGCCCCATCTCGCAGGCGCGTGACCGCAAGTGTGAGCCCCAGCTCGCAGGCGCGTGACCGCAGGTGCGGAATCCCTGTAGGCCATGTAGTATATATTCTTTGAAACTCGGGATTTCACCCCATTCATTCATTTTCCTCCACCATTAGAGTCTTGTGAGCTTGGGGAGAGCACACCACATCCTAGCTACTGTCAAGGTAAGTTAATTCCACTTCAACCTTAGTTAATTCATGATCTTCTAGCTAAATCAACTACTAAATAATTGAAAAGTCAAGAATTGGGTAGTAATTTAGGGTTCTTGAGAAATTGGTGAATTACCATTATTTGCTATAAATTCAAGTAGAAATCATATATTAACGATCCTTAGGCTTCGGGTGAGCGATTTCTTCGAGAATTTTCGGAAATTGAACGTGCGGGCCCGAGGTTGGATTTTGGGAATTCATCAAGAATGTTGAATTATTGAATAAATAGGATAATTACCCTCCTTTGACCGTGCATTGATAGCATTGTACCATATTTGGCTAGTTGCGAGTCCTCGGGTGTAGAGTTCGAAGTTCGGGGGCATCCTTGGTCCGAGGGGTACATTCGACACGAGGTGAGTCCTTTCTAACCTTGTAAGGGAGAATTGTCCCCCTTGGTGATTTAAATGCTATATGTGGTAATTTGTGGGGGCTACGTACGTACAAAGTGACGAGAGTCTGTACGTAGCGACTATTACTATTATGTTTGGGTAGTTAGGCCCACATCATGCTTTGTATTTTACTTGATATGAACTACATGTGCAATGAATTAACATTACATGTTGTATATGTCCCCGAAGTTATGAAATTTTAGAAAAACTTGTAAGAAATTGTTCACGGAAAAGTATTCTCTTTTAAAAAGGAATAATGTATGTGCATGTGACCGCTTCGTAATTTACATTCCGCGAGCGGAGTGTGATTTCCCCCACTCTTATGGGAACGGGATTGAGAGATTCACTTTTGGTAAGGGCCGTTCGATCCTCCGCAGTGCATAGAGGGATTGAGAGATGCACTTTTGGTACGGTTTGTTCGATCCTTGGTAATGCATAGAGAGGTTGAGAGACGCACTTTTGGTACGGGTCATTCGGTCCTCGGCAGTGCGTAGAGTGGTTGAGAGATGCAATTTTGGTATGGTTTGTTCGATCCTTGGTAATGCATAGAGAGGTTGAGAGACGCACTTTTGGTACGGGTCATTCGGTCCTCGGCAGTGCGTAGAGTGGTTGAGAGATGTACTTTTGATACGGGTCGTTCGATCCTCGGCAGTGCATAGATGTGAGTACTTTGTGGAGAGGTGCACTTTTGGTACGGGTCATTCGGTCCTCGGCAGTGCGTAGAGTGGTTGAGAGATGTACTTTTGATACGGGTCGTTCGATCCTCGGCAGTGCATAGATGTGAGTACTTTGTGGAGAGGTGCACTTTTGGTACGGACCATTCGATCCTCGGCAGTGCACGGGCATGGCTATCTTATGACTCCGGCCGGTTGTCCTTAAATTTCATGGATATTGATATGACAGATATTTGGGGAAAAAGTGAAGTGATAATTGTTTTATTTATTCCCAGTATTCTTCCTGAATTTCAGTATCTTACATATATACTTGTTGCTTCACTGCCTTTACATGCCTACTGTTTCCATTACATTCTGTTAAATTATATGGTTGGACCTTAGTGAGTGTCATGTCGACCTCTCGTCACTACCTCTTCGAGGTTAGGCGGGATAATCACTGGGTACATATTTATTTATGTACTCATACTGCACTTTTGTACTTAATTGTATAGGTTCTGAGGCTGGTGTTTCTGGTTATCCGACCGGAGCTTGACATATATTCTGGACCTGACTCCACGGTGAGCTGCCTCCCTTGGCGATTCTCAGCAGTGCTATGGAGTTATCTTTTGTTTATTTCTATCTACTTCTCTCAGACATCAGTACAACTTGTATCATCTTTTGTATATTCTACTAGTTCGCATGTTGACT
Source organism: Nicotiana knightiana (assembly GCA_005239525.1). Lineage (NCBI taxonomy): Eukaryota > Viridiplantae > Streptophyta > Magnoliopsida > Solanales > Solanaceae > Nicotiana > Nicotiana knightiana. The sequence continues at coordinate 53,992 of ML378020.1, read as the reverse complement.
TGTGACGCTAGTTCCTGGCACACACATAGTAGACTCTTATTTTGGGACTGTATATATTGGATCATGATCATTGTTGGTTGTATTTACTTAAGTTGGTTAATGTTTCCGCTTTTATTTAAATGATCTAAGTTTAAAACTTTGGGAATATGTGGGGTTGGTATGTTAAATAGGGATAATCTCACTAGTAAACAACTGTTGGATTGCCTGACTCCGGTGTTGGGCGCCATCACGACCTGCGTTGGATTTTTGGGACGTGACAACATGGTATCAGAGCACTATGTTCACGTAACACTCACGAGTCACGGGCAAACCCGGTAGAGTCTTGTGGATCGGTATGGAGACGTTTGTACTTATCTTCAAGAGGCTATAGGGTGTTAGGAAACCTCTCTTTGTTCGTATTCTATCGTGCAGTCGATGATTTATTAAATTCATTCTTCTATTCTCTTATAGATGGTGAGGATGCGCCAATCATATATTCTATACCCGGGAAGGTCCGCTACCCCCGCTGGCAGTGGCCGGGGGAGGGCATCGGCTCGTGGTAGGGGCTAGGGCGTCCTAGAGCTATTCCGATCCCGCCACCAGAGGACCCTATTGTAGAGGAGCAGAACGAGGTGTCTGCAGCAGATCCTGCACCAGTAGACTTTATGACGGCGCCAGGCTTCCAGTCAGTCATGGGTCATATGATGAGATTTATGGACACTATGTTCTAGGCTGGTTTATTTCCAGCAGATCCTGCCACTTCTCAGGCGGGAGGAGGAGCCCAGACCCCTACTTCCCAGGCCGCAGGATCGACAGCAACATTACATCACACCCCGGGTACACTGCCCATGGGTGGTACCCAGCCTGTAGTAGCAGCACCGTAGCCCAGACCAGCTGCGGATGGCAATCAGCAGAAGATGTTAGACAGATGGACTCGATTGCGCCCTCCAGTCTTCGGGGGTGAGCGAGGTGAGGATGCCCAAGACTTCATTGATAGGTGCAGGTATAGACTGCACAACATGGGGATCCTAGCGTCCCATGGAGTGGATTTCACCACATTCCAGTTAGAGGGCAGAGCTCGCAGGTAGTGGCAGTCTTATATTCTTAGCAGGCCAGCAGATTCTCCTACTGTCACATGGGAGCAGTTCACGCAGATGTTCTTGGACATATATATTCCACCCTCTGAGAAGGAAGAGTTGCGGGGTCAGTTTGAGCGGTTAGAGCAGGGGCAGATGTCCGTGATAGATTATGAGGCCAGATTTTCAGAGCTATCACGCCATGCTCTAATGATATTGCCCACCGATGTTGAGAGAGTGTGGAGGTTTGTAGCAGGGTTGTATCCAGGTATTAGATCCACCATGTCTCGAGAGGTGAAGATGGGTACCCCTTATCAGCTCGTAGTGTAGATTGCTCGCAAGATCGAGGGTTATCGGTCGAGGAGCAGGGAGCAGGGTCAGCAGGACAAGAGGGCTAGGTTTTGAGGAGATTTTAGAGGCTCCCCAGCTAGGGGCAGGGGTCAGTATAGTAGTGGTCAGCCCAGCAGGCCTTCATATTGAGCACCTCCACCACCTCCCCGAGGTGTTCCAGTGAGCCCTCATTTCAGCGCGATGCCAGAGTGTTCCTACCGTCCTCCAGCCATTCAAAGTTCACACAGTGGTTATCCCAGTCATCCGAAATCCTCCGATCCTTATTTCAGTGCTATGTCTCAGGGCTCTCATTGCCCTCCGGCCCTTCAGGGATCTTCTTCAGGGCAGCAGATTATGCCACCAGGGAGTTCTTATGAGTGTGGAGAGCCAGGTCATATGAGGAGGAAGTGTCCCAGGTATCGGGGAAAGGCCGTACAACAGGGCTATCAGCCGATAGGTCCGGCACCAGCAGTCCGGCCACCTAGAGGTGGAGGACATGTCGGCAGCGGTCGTCCCAGAGGTGGAGGCCAGTCAGGGGGAGGTCAGGCAGCTCCTGTTCACTCTGGTGGAGCCCAGTCTTCTGGTACTCCAGCCAAATTCTATGTTATTCCGGCCAGATCAGATGCAGTGGCCTCAGACGCCGTGATCAGAGGTATTATCTCAGTATGTGGTAGAGAGGCTTCAGTATTGTTTGATCCAGGATCCACTTATTCATATGTTTCAGCCCTGTTTGCTCCTTTTCTTGATGTTTCTCGTGAGTCCTTGGGATCTCCTATATATGTGTCCATTACTGTGGGCGATTCTGTGGTGGTAGACCGGGTGTATCGGTCTTGTGTGATCACCTTCTGTGGGTTCGATACCAGAGCTGGCCTTTTATTGCTCGACATGGTTGATTTTGAGGTTATTCTAGGCATGGATTGTCTTGCTCCTTATCATGTCATGCTTGATTGCCATGCCAAGACAGTTACTTTAGCCATGCCCGAGTCGCCTAGGCTGGAGTGGAGGGGTTCTTCAGTTAGTGCAGTCAGCCGGGTTATTTCATTCTTGAAGGCTCGACATATGGTCGAGAAGGGTTGTCTAGCCTATTTTTCTTATGTTCGGGACACCACCGACGAGTCTCCGATGATTCATTCAGTGTCAGTGGTTCGAGAGTTTGTGGATGTATTTCCTTCGGATCTTACGGGCATGCTCAGAAGGATGGGTCTATGCAGATGTGTATTGATTACCTCCAGTTGAACAAGGTTACCATTAAGAACAGGTATCCCTTGCCGCGCATCGATGATTTGTTTGACTAGTTCTGCTTTCCGTACGAGATATGGCCATTATGAGTTCCTGGTGATGTCCTTTGCCTTGTCTAATGCCCCAGCAACATTCATGGACTTGATGGATAGGGTGTTCAGGCCGTATATTGATTCCTTTGTCATTGTCTTCATTGATGAAATTTTGATTTACTCACATAGCCTGGGGGAGCACGAGCAGCATTTGAGAGTTGTGCTCCAGACCTTGCGAGAACAGGAGCTATATGCTAAGTTCTCCAAGTGTGAGCTTTGGTTGAATTCCGTGGCATTTTTGGGGCATGTGGTATACGGAGAGGGTATTAAGGTTGATCCTCAGAAGATTGGGGTTGTTCAGAGTTGGTCGCATCCTACTTCAGCTACAGAGATCGGGTGATTTTTGGGCCTAGCAGGCTATTATCGCTGATTTGTAGAGGGTTTCTCTTATCGCAGCTCCATTGACTAGATTGACTCAGAAGAATTCCCCGTTTCGATGGTTTGACGAGTGTGAGGCGAGCTTTCAGAAGCTCAAGACAACATTGAACTCAGCACCAGTTCTAGTGTTGCCTTCCGATTCTGGGATGTACACAGTATATTGTGACGCTTCACGCATTGGCTTGGGGTGTGTATTGATGCAGGAGGGGAGAGTTATTGCTTATGCTTCACGCCAGCTGAAGGTTCATGAGAAGAATTACCCTGTGCACGATTTGGAGTTGGCGGAGATTGTTCACGCTCTTAAGATTTGGAGGCACTACTTGTATGGAGTGTCCTGTGAGGTTTATACAGACCACCGTAGCTTGCAGCACTTGTTCAAACAGAAGGATCTTAATTTGAGGCAGCGCAGATGGATTGAGTTGTTGAAAGATTATGATATCACCATTCTTTATCACCCGGGCAAGGCAAATGTGGTAGCGGATGCTTTGAGCAGGAAGGCGGGGAGTATGGGTATCTTGGCTTATATTGCAGCAGAGGAGAGACCTCTAGCCTTGGATATTCAGTCTTTGGCCAATCGCCTAGCGAGGTTAGACCTTTCAGAGCCTCGTCGAGTTATAGCACATGTGGTTTCTCAATCTTTGTTATTGAGGGAGATTAAGGCCCGGCAGTTCTATGATCCGTGCTTATCGGAGCTTCGGGATACAGTGGTTCAGGGTAGGGCCAAGGAGGCTACTATTGGCGAGGATGGTGTTCTGAGACTTCAGGGCCGCTTATGTATTTCTAATGTTGATGGCCTGAGGGAGAGGATTCTAGAGGAGGCACACAGTTCTTGTCATTCTATTCATCTTGGTGTTACGAAGATGTATCGTGACTTGAAGCAGCATTTCTGGTGGAGGCGGATGAAGAAGGACATTGTGGAGTATGTGACTAGGCGTCTTAATTGCCAGCAGGTGAAGTATGAGCACCAGAGGCCAGGGGGCCTACTTCAGCTGATGCCCATTCCTAAGTGGAAATGGGAGCGCATCGCTATGGACTTCGTGGTTGGGTTGCCTCGGACTTTGCGGAAGGTGGACGCGGTTTGGGTCATTGTGGATAGATAGGCCAAATCGGCGTATTTCATTCTAGTAGCTACGACATATACTTCTGAGAGGTTGGCCCAGGTCTACATTCGGGAGATAGTCCGGTTGCATGGTATGTCGGTATCCATTGTATCAGATCGAGGTCCTCAGTTCACCTCGCACTTCTGGAGAGCATTACATAGTGAGATGGGCACCCAGATAGACCTCAGCATAACATTTCACCCTCAGACTGATGGTCAGTCGGAGAGTACAGTTGAGATATTGGAGGACATGCTCAGGGCATGTGTGATTGACTTCGGAGGTTAGTGGGACCAGTTCTTGCCTTTGGCTGAGTTTTCTTACAATAATAGTTATCAGTCCAGCATTGAGATGGCACCATTTGAGGCTTTGTATGGTCGGTGATGTCGTTCTCCTATCGGGTGGTTTGAGCCTGGCGAGGCTAAGTTATATGGCACCGACCTGGTGAGGGATGCCTTGGAGAAAGTGAAGTTGATTCAGGAGAGGCTCCATACAGCACAGTCCAGACAAAAGAGTTATGCGGATCAGAGGGCGCGTGATGTATCTTTTATGGAGGGAGAAAGGGTCCTGTTAAAAGTCTCACCTGTGAAAGGTATTATGAGGTTTGAGAAGAAGGGCAAGTTGAGCCCGTGGTTTATAGGTCCATTCGAGGTGTTGAGGCGAATTGGGGAGGTTGCTTATGAGCTGGCCTTGCCTCCCATTTTTTCAGGAGTTCATCCATTTTTTCATGTATCTATGCTCCGGAGGTACCACGTCGACTTCTCTCATGTGGTTGATTTCATCACTATTCAGTTGGATGAGAGGTTGGGCTACGAGGATGAGCCAGTTGCTATTATTGATAGGCATGACCGCCAGTTGAGGTCCAAGAGAGTTTCTGCCGTAAAGGTCCAGTGAAAGGGCAATCCAGTTGAGGAGGCAACCTGGGAGTCCGAGGAGGACATGCGGAGCTGATATCCACACATATTCAGCATTTCAGGTATGATTCTAGACTCGTTCGAGGACGAATGTTTGTTTAAGAGGTGGAGAATGTAATGACCCGACCGGTCGTTTTGTGTTATCGGACCCCGTTCCCCTAAATGAAACTTTGCATAGCGGCTTTTTATGATTTATGACTTGCATGAACTGGTGGTCCGGGATTCAAAGGTGTTTAGAGTGCTATAGGAACAATTGGTTCCCTAGGGTTGGCCTTTAAGGCCAAGTTTGACTTCGGTCAACATTTTGGGTAAACGACCTCGAAATCGAGTTTCGTCGGTTCCGGTAGCTTCGTGTGATGATTTTGGACCTGGGCGTATGCTCGGAATGGGTTTCTGATGACCCGGGAGCGTTTCGGCGCCCGATATTGAAATAAGAAGTTCCTTAAGTTTCTATTGTGGTTTGGGACGTGTTTTTGTGTTATCGAGGTCCGAACGGAATTTCGAGATCGGGAATAGTTCCATTATGTCATTTATGACTTGCCTGCAAAATTTGGTGTCATTCCGAGTTGTATAGGTCGGTTCAGCGCGTTGTTAGCAAAGTCTAGAAAACTTGAAGTTCCTAAGTTTGGTTCATGAGGTTTTGAGGCGTGATTTTGAGTTTTAGCGTTGTTTTTGGTGTTCCGAAGGATCGAGCGAGTCTGTATTATGATTTAGGACTTGTTGGTATATTTGGACGAGGGCTCGGGTTGGCCTAGGGGCCTCCCCGGCACCCAACGGGGCTAAAAACCAGCTAAAATAGCTGTTGGTGCACCTGTTGTGGTGTGACTGCAGGTGTGGTTGCCCACTCGCAGGTGCGAGACCGCTCATGCGATCCCAAGCATCGCAGGTGCGACCCAGGTGAGGTCCCCCTTTCTCGCAGGTGCGGACAAAAGTCCGCAGGAGCGGAACCACTGGTGCGGCCATCCCTCCGCAGGTGCGGACCCAGCCCTTCTCGTCCAGTTCCGCAGGTGCGGAATCCTTGTAGTTCAGGCAGTATATATTCTTTGAAACTCGGGATTTCACCCCATTCATTCATTTTTGTCCACCATTAGAGTCTTGTGAGCTTGGGGAGAGCACACCACAGCCTAGCTACTGTCAAGGTAAGTTAATTCCACTTCAACCTTAGTTAATTCATGATCTTCTAGCTAAATCATTGAAAAGTCAAGAATTGGGTAGTAATTTCGGGTTCTTGAGAAATTGGTGAATTACCATTATTTGCTATAGATTCAAGTAGAAATCATATATTAACGATCCTTAGGCTTCGGGTGAGCAATTCCTTCGAGAATTTTCGGAAATTAAACGTGCGAGCCCGGGGTTGGATTTTGGGAATTCTTCAAGAATGTTGAATTATTGAATAAATAGGATAATTACCCTCCTTTGAGCATGCCTTGATAGCATTGTACCATATTTGGCTAGTTGCGAGTCCTCGGGTGTAGAGTTCGGAGTTCGGGCGCATCCTTGGTCTGAAGGGTAGATTCGACACGAGGTGAGTCCTTTCTAACCTTGTAAGGGGGGATTGTCCCCCTAGGTGATTTAAATGTTATATGTGATAATTTGTGGGGGCTACGTATGTACAAAGTGACGAGAGTCCGTACGTAGCGACTATTATTATTATGTTTGGGTAGTTAGGCCCACATCATGCTTTGTATTTTACTTGATATGAACTACATGCGCAATGAATTAACATTACATGTTGCTTATGTCCCCGAAGATATGGAATTTGATAAAAACTTGTAAGAAATTGTTCATGGAAAAGTATTCTATTTTAAAAAGGAATAATGTAAGTTCATGTGACCGCTTCGCAATTTACATTCCGCGAGCGGAGTGTGATTTCCCCCACTCTTATAGGAACGGGCCGTACGCCATGAAGGATTGAGAGATCCACTTTTAGTACGGGCCGTTCGATCCTCGGCAGTGCATAGAGGGATTGAGAGATGCATTTTTGGTACGGGCCGTTCGATCCTCGGCAGCGCACAGAGGGATTGAGAGATACACTTTTGGTACGGGCCGTTCGATCCTCGGCAGTTCATAGAGAGGTTGAGAGATGCACTTTTGGTATGGGTCGTTCGATCCTCGGCAGTGCGTAGAGAGGTTGAGAGATGCACTTTTGGTACGGGCCGTTCGATCCTCGGCAGTGCATAGATGTGAGTACTTTTTGGAGGGGTGCACTTTTGGTACGGGCTGTTCGATCCTCGGCAGTGCACGGGCATGACTATCTTATGACTCCGGCTGGTTGTCCTTACCCTGCATGTGTATGATTTATTTGATACTAAATTTTATGGATATTGATCTGACATATATTTGGGGAAAAAGTGAAGTGATAATTGTTTTATTTATTCCTAGTATTCTTCCTGGATTTCAGTATATTACATATATACTTGTTGCTTCACTGCCTTTACATGCTACTATTTCCATTACATTCTGTTAAATTATATGGTTAGACCTTAGTGAGTGTCATGTCGACCTCTCATCACTACCTCTTCGAGGTTAGGCGGGATACTCACTTTGTACATATATATTTACGTACTCATACTGCACTTCTGTACTTAATTGTACAGGTTCTGAGGCTGGTGTTTCTGGTTATCCGGCCGGAGCTTGACATATATTCTGGACCTGACTCCACGGTGAGTTGCCTCCCTTTGCGCTTCTCAGCAGTGCTATGGAGTTATCTTTTGTTTATTTTTGTCTACTTCTCTCAGACAGCAGTACAACTTGTATCATCTTTTGTATATTCTACTAGTTCGCCTGTTACTTGTGACACTAGTTCCTGGCACGCACATAGTATACTCTTTATTTTGGGACTGTATATATTGGATCATGATCATTGTGGTTGTATTTACTTAAGTTGGTTAATGTTTCCGCTTTTATTTAAATGATCTAAGTTTAAAACTTTGGGAATATGTAGGGTTGGTATGTTAAATAAGGATAATCTCACTAGTAAACAATGTTGTCTTTCCTGACTCCGGTGTTAGGCGCCATCACGACCTGCGTTGGATTTTTGGGTCGTGACAATTCTTATGATGTAATGAGTTTCTTCAGGTGTTTTGTGGCGATACTCTCAGATTTTGATGTCTTGCGTAGTTTGGTTGAGTTAGAGAAATTCAGTCCTGACGGGGTGGTTCAGTGTAAATGGGTTTCAGAGAGTTCTCGATGATATCTACCACGGTTCGGGGTGTGTATTTCCTGCCGGCGTGTGGAACATGTTGTGTATTGTGATTATCTCCGGGATGAAATCAAATGGAAGGTCTTTGGCTAGTTGAGTATGTAGTTGATGGTGACCCAGAGTGGACTATGAGGTTCTCGTATTTTTCATGTGATGCCATGGTAGATATGGTGTATTTTGTGGGATTGAGATTTTCATGTGCTAGGTAACAATTTAGTTTTGGAGGGAAGGTCATAAATTTGTTGGCACACATGGTGCGGTCCTATTGTGGTCTCATAGTGGAATTTGAGTGAGATGAGTAATTGGGTATTGCATGATTGAGAGAGTATTAGTTATGTTCTTTCGGGTTTTGTGTGGCATTGTATCGTTTGATTCTCTGTGGTTGTTCTAAAGCACTTTGGGTAGTGGATGTCGAATTTCGCGTGATTATTGATTTTGAGCAGGGTGGCTCGAGGTATATGATATGGACCAACGTCTGGATGGATTCATGCATTGCAGCAGAGTTATGTTGATGTATGAACCTTTGTGTTAGCATCGGGTGATGGTTCTACGGTGTGTGATGGGTTCTTAGATTTTTGTGGTGGTGATACTCGTTGAGTTTGCGGGACGGTTCTCTTGATTGAGTTATTTTCGTGATTGAATTCATTTGGGTTGTTGCTTATTGGTGCATGTATTGCACTGTTTGTGGATCCGAGTAGTATTGGTGTTGCCTGCCAGTAGATTAGTCGGTATTCGATGAGATGAGGTCATCGGACCTAGAATGGGTGCTATCAGATCTGATTGCGGTATATTTAAAGGATAATGTTTCTAATCGGCCTAGAATTTGGTTGTAGTTCTTGTTGAAGGAGATGGAGCTCCAAGACTTATTGATATGATGAAAGGTTATGAGTTCTGCGTGTTTCTTTCATCATCGGCAGTGTACGAAGGTTTTAGAGCGAGGTTTTGTTTGATATGAGGTTTATTACCAGTACCAGATTTATTTTTAAATAGCTACGGTGATTAGAAATTATTTCTATGAGTATTTGACTATGGGGTGTATCATGTGATTGTGTCTTGGATTATGGCTATCGCTTGATACAGTTTGTTCGGCATATACAGTGTGTACGTTGCAGGATTCAGATCTTATAAGAAATTTCGGATGATTGGAAATTGGATTCTAAGGCTTGTGGGCTTGGTTGAATTGAGAAAATTTAAGTTATGTTATGTTATCGGACCTACATGAGATAGGGTGACGTGGGATCATCCCCGGTTATGTGCATGGTAAGGTTACACGGCGGTTTGATGGTTTTGAGAACAACTCTTGGCACGTTCGAGGACGAACGTATGTTTAATTGGGGGAGAATGTAACGACACGACCAGTCGTTTGAGCATTTGCACTTTGCTCGATAATTTGGGGGCACGAGTAGCTACGTATGATGTATTAGGACTTGTGTGCAAAATTTGAGTTCATTCTGAGTTGATTTGATATGTTTCGGTGCGAGTTTTTTGGAAGTCGAAAGTTCATTAAGTTTGATTAAAGGTGATTCGTCGTTTCGATGTTGTTATGCGTGATTTGAGATCTCGAGTAATTTCGTGTTATTTTATGGGGACTTTTTAATATGTTTGTACAGAGTCCCGAGGGGCTCGGGTGAGTTTCGGATAGGTTTGGGTTATGTTGCGCTCGTTTTTCTTATGTTTCGACGTCGTTTTTCAAGCATAAATGATATCATATTGAACAAATGAGATCCGATTTCTGTTTTAAATGAAGCATTAGATCCGTATCGTAATTACGGACCCGTAGAAAAAAGAATCATCGAAATTGGACATCGTGTGAGGATTTATGGTCATTTTACTAAGAATTGGGTTGCCAGATTTTTCAGATTAATTACGACATTCCCACTGACTTCGTATTTAAAAATCTACACTATTTCCAATTATTGCAACCAACATATCTCCTTCAACATAAGGTCAAATTGAGTGATTCAAGAGCGTAACTTGACTAGAATTTCACAAGGAACCCATTGCAGGCATAAAAAGCGAGTTTCGGGATCATTTGACATGAGAAACGAGGCAGAATAACTGGCAGAAAAAATATATAAAACAACGGTTTGTTCAGTTGGTCATATCTTGAGTTGAGAAGTTCGAATTTGGGCAATTTTAGAGGCGATTTTCCCCATATGGATTGGGTTAAGTGTTCTCTACTCGGTTTTGATTATATTTCATGAATCCATCTTCGTTTTTGGAATTTGATTGATGATTTCAAAGTGAAATTTGGGGGATTTTGCCTAAAGTTTCATAAAGTGAGTTTTTAAGTTTTGAACATCGATTCGGAGTTGGATTTGAGTGAAATTAGTATGGATGGACTCATAAATTAATGGGTTATCGGATTTTGTGTGTTTTTCGGGTTCCGAGGTGTGGGCCCGTTTTGGGCTTTTTGGCCGATTTTGGGCCTTTGATTAAAGATTCGACCTTTTTCAATTGGGATTGGTTCCTTTAGCATTGTTTGATGTATTTGAGTTATTTTTGGTTAGTTTCGATCCGTTCGGAGGTCGGAATGCAGGAGATGGAATTTTTGGACCATCGCTTGGCTTGCTCGGTATTGGAATTGTCATGTTCGAGGTAAGTGACTCTTCTAGCTTAGTGCTGAGGGTATGAAACCTCGAACTACGTGTTATGTGATTGGTATTGAGGTGAAGCACATGCTAGGTGACGGGCGTGTGTGCGTGCACTCTGTGGAATGGGACCCTATGGTTCCCATGGCCCAGTATCGTGGCCCTATTTTGTCGATATCTGTGTTTTTACCATGTGATAAAGAAATTGAGTTGTCTATTATGCTAGATATAATGTTTATACCTTATGCCGATACTATTGAGACCCTTAGTGGTCGTTTCTTGTTATTATTTCATAGACTTCATTGACATCTTGTACTCAGTCATGTTCATGCATTCATATCATATCTCAGTCTCATTTGTTACTTGTTGATACATCATATTCTTGTTGTCGGGCTAGTTTTCATGACACTTTGAGCCCGTGAGTGATAATGGAGAGATCGATGACTGAGTAAGGCCTAGGGCCTAGTTGCGAAGTATTGATATTATAGCACGTGAATTGTCCGTGCAGTACGTGAGTTGTCCGTGCGGATCCAGGTAGTGATACTATAGCACGTGAGTTGTCCGTGTGGATCCAGATATGTTATGATACCACGTGAGTTATCCGTGCAGTACGTGATTGTCCGTGCAGCACGTGAGTTGTCTGTGCTTAGCGCTTGGGAAGTAGGAGCCCTTCCGGAGCCTGTACACCCCAGTGAGTGCAGTCGATTATAAACGAGTGTGGATCGAGATACATGGAAATTTCATACACACAGAACATACAAACATTTGCATGCACGCATGACATACAAGCATAGAGATGTGTTTTTCCTCATGTTACACGGTATCACGTCATTTATGGCATGTTATACACATTGATATGTGGTCCCAGAGAGGCATTTTATACTTGTTGTTTGGGAAGAAAACGAAACATCGTACTTATTGCTGGAAAATATTTTGGGAAAAATTATAGTTTTTAAACTTATCTGTATTTCGGCATTTTGGAAAAATATTTGAGATCTCACAGAGATATTTAAAAAATATGTCTATTTTCTAGAACTGTGAGCGAGTTGAGCATGTTATTTCTGGGATACTCTTTGATACTTGTATTACGCTGTTGTGAGTTGTTGTAGAATTATGGTATTGGACTCGGCCTATTGTTAGCTCGTCATTGCTTTCAACCTAAGGTTCGGTTAGTTACTTACTCAGTATATGGGGTCGATTGTATTGATACTACACTTTTGTACATTGCATGCAGATGTCCGTTGTTGTTGTTGTGCTCGATGGTTGCGGGACTTGAAGATGTACCGGCGTCCCTGTTGTAGCTGCCTCCTTTGTTCGGGTTAGCCTTAGATTGTAAAACTTTATTCATGTACTTTTCAAACAGACTATGTATTTATTTCATTATCACTTTGTAAACTTTATTCTTAGAAGCTCATGATTTTACTACCAGTCCTTGAGAAATGTATAAGATGTAGACAATTCTGTTGTTCAATTGTTTTTTAAGTTAAATAAAATTGGATAGTTCTTAATTGGCTTACCTAAGGGATCGGGTTAGGTATCATCATGACCGATGGATTTTATGTCGTGACACAAGGTATATTTACACATCATTTTCTTCGTAGTTAAAAAGGTACGAAGAAAAATAGAGTATAATGATACTTTTATTGATTCAATATAATAGATTAATTCCTCTACTCGTTACTAGAGAATAAGATTCTTATTTATTTGTAAACTTGTTCTTGCTGTCAGCATGAGGCGATTACGAGTTGATGTACATGGTAACATTCAACTTAAGCAGCCATTTGGTTTTTCACGTGGAGAATCGTAAGCTCTTTTCCTTTTGTTCACTTTATTTGTCTATATTTATATATGCCTGATCAATTGTTTTGATTTGTTGAATTCTTTGTAATTCTAAGTAGTATATTAGTGACTTTTAGTTGCTATTTGTTGTGTGATTTTGAGATCACAAATTGTTTGATGCCATTTTTTGCCATATTTAACATCATGTATAGCAAAAGTTATTTTTACCCTGGTTGCAACAAATTATATGTGATACAAAAATAAATTGCAATCATAATATAAATATGAAAAAATATAATTTTATTGATGAAATGATGCGGGTACAATTCTGTTTGTTCTCTTGATTATCTCCGTGATTCGAGGGCTGAAGCAGCGTATTTTTCAAATTTAGGATGATGCGGGCTTTCATGGATTTATTTGATAACCATGAAGTATATTGTGGATCTTTTTGAATTATTTGATTATCAAGAATTATCCGGCCACTTCTTAATTTCTTTGTGAATATCCTGTGAGTTTATGGGATTTTCGAGATGGTATTCAATTTTTTAGATGGCTCTTCAAAAGGAATAGGTGACCCTTTTTATAGGTATGTCTTAGGGTTTAGGGTAGAGTAACCTCCAAGAAACTCTGATAGACCCTAGGATTTCTAGAGTCATGTAGTATCTTGAATTTAGGATTTAACTTGATCCTTTAAAATTTCGATGTCAACAAATGCACCCTACTTCAAGGTTTATCGTGGCGTAGGCTTGCCGAAACTTGAAGACGAGACTTGAAGTACTTGACAATCGCAACAAATGATTTTGAAACTTGGAGTTTTCGATTTACATAAGGAAGAGATGAAGGGCAAAACTGGTCCCACTGGGCGTGCCAATTTGTTTGCAACAAATTTTATGTGATACAAAAATAAATTGCACCCATAATATAAATATGAAGAAATATAATTTTGTTGATAAAATGATGCGGGTATAATTCTGTTTGTTCCCTTGATTCTTCTCTCTTGATTATCTCCGTGATTCGAGGGCAGGAGTAGCGTATTTCTCGAACGTAGGATAATGCGGATTTTCATGGATTTATTTGATATCCATGAAGTATGTTGCGGATCTTCTTGAATTAATTGATTATCAAGAATTATCCGGCCACTTCTTGATCTCTTTGTGAATATCCCGTGAGTTTATGGGATTTTCGAGATGATCTCCAATTTTTGAGATTCCTCTTCAAAGGGAATATGTGACCCTTTTTATAGGTATGCGTTAGGGTTTAGGGTAGAGTAACCTTCAAGAAACTTTGATAGACTCCTAGGATTTCAAGAGTCCTGTAGTATCTTAAATTTAGGATTTAACTTGATCCTTTAAAATTTTGATGTCAACAAATGCCCCTACTTCAAAGTTTGTCGGGGTATAGGCTTGCCGAAACTTGAAAATGAAACTTGAAGTACTCGAAAATCACAACAAATGATTTTGAAACTTGGAGTTTTCGATTTACAGGAGGAAGAGATGAAAGGCAGAACTGGTCCCACTGGGCGTGCCAATTTGTTTGCAACAAATTATATGTGATAAAAAATAAATTTCAACCACAATATAAATATGAAGAAACATAATTTATTGATAAAATGATGCAGGTAGAATTCTGTTTGTTCCCTTGATTCTTCTCTCCTGATTATCTCCGTGATTCGAGGGCTGGAGCAGCGTATTTCTCGAACGTAGGATGATGCGGACTTTCATGGATTTATTTGATATCCATGAGTATCTTGTGGATCTTCTTGAATTATTTGATTATCAAGAATTATCCTGCCACTTCTTGATTTCTTTGAGAATATCCCGTGAGTTTATGGGATTTTCGAGATGATCTCCAATTTTTGAGATGCCTCTTCAAAATATGTGACCCTTTTTATACGTATGCGTTGCTTATTGCTTATGCTTTGTATAAATTAAAATATATTCAATGAATTTTTTGTATTACTTTGCTGAAAAGAGTCGGTGACTACAATATTTTTGTGATAAAAAAATATTTTTGGTACTTGTCATAAAGTAAAAAAGTACTCGACACCGAAACTAAAATTTTGGGACAAATGCAGATCATATTAGCAACTGTGGGTTATTCAATTGATGAATTGGTGCTCATACACTCGACAATTTGTAAGTTTTCTTAGCTTTTTAAAGACCAAAATTTTATGTTGTATATTGTTTTAATTTTTCAGTGGACAGAAGAATGAACTTTGTTATTATTGTCTTGTTGTTTGTGTTGTTTATACAGAGACATGGGGTTCACTATGGGAATTAATTGGATTGTATGAATTAATTTTTTGGTAAGATTGATTAGGACTGAATCTTACTTTGTAGGAGTTTTTCATCGATCTTTGTGAATCGAGATGGATAAGTTTGTCACAAGGCTACCCAGTTCTAGCTCTAGTTCTCATCCGTCTATTGCTCCATCCATAGCTGCGGAAACTCAGAGGGATCCATCTTTTTCAGATCTTGATTTGGAATCTCTCGAACCTGACCCAGGAGATAGAAAATCTATTGCAGAATATAGCCCTAATATACGTGATGAAGTTAGAAGACATTATATTAAAAGTGGACCTTGCCAGCCCGTGAAATATGATTTTCCTAAAACTAAGTATGAGAAGGTAATGCGTTATTTTTGTCCTAGTTGGTTCAAAGGTCAACATTCTAAGTGGTTGGAGTATAGTAAAGCAAAAGATGCTGCATGTTATTTATGTTGCTATTTGTTAAAAATGAGCATGAAACTCATGAAAATATGGGAGATGCTTTTACAAAAAATGGTTTTAAAGCTTGAAACAAGGCTATTGAAAGATTTAAAATACATGTTTGGAGAGGTAAATAGCATCCACAACAAGTGTTTCAACCGAATAATTGATTTAATGAATCAATCACAATCAACTCGCAGTTCTTTTGACAGAAAATCCGAGAAAGAAAAAAGTGAGTCTAGACGTCGTTTGAATGCTTCATTCATTGTGGCGAGGTTTCTCTTGAGACTAGGATTGCCATTTCGTGGGCATGACGAGAGTCATTCTTCAACAAATAGAGGTATCTTTCTTGAACTTTTGCAGTGGTATGGAGATATTGATCGGGATGTTGGAAGTATTATTTTAGAAAATGCTCCAAAAAAATAAATGATGTGTTCTCCAATAATTCAAAAGGATATTGTTGATGCTTGTTCCAAAGAGATAATCAAAGTGATCATTCAATATTTGGATGGAGATTTTTTCGGGATACTAGTTGATGAATCAAAGGATATATCACACAAAGAGCAAATGGCATTTGTTCTGAGATATGTTAACAAAGAAGGCGAAGTAATTGAGCGATTTGTTGGTATCGTTCATGTTAATGATACATCTGCTCAATCTGAAGAAGGCATCGACTCTTTTCTTATGGGTCACTCATTAAGTACATCACAAATACGTGGTCAGGGCTACGATGGAGCTAGTAACATGCAAGGAGAGCTAAAGGGTCTTAAGACTTTAGTTTTGAATGAGACTCCATCAGCATATTGCATTCACTGCTTTGCACATCAATTGCAGTTAACACTTGTGGCTCTTGCAAAGAAGCATTCAGATGTAGATGAATTTTTTTATATAGTTACTAATGTGTTAAATATTGTTGGAGTATCTTTTAAGCGCAGGGATTTGCTTCGACAACATCAAGCTGAAAAATTAGAGGAATTGCTTATATCAGGTGAAATACATGCGAGGATTAAATCAAGAGCGTGGACTTCAACAACCAGGTGATACTCGTTGGGGTTCACATATAGAACATTGGATAACCTTGTTGTCCTATTTTCATCCATTATTCATGTGCTTGAATTTACTTCACGTGAGTGTCCAAATTATGCCGATAGAATTGTTGCTGAAAGTCGTATGAGTAAGATTAAGGAGTTTGATATTGCTTTTATGTTGCACTTGATGTTGAAAGTTCTAACGATGACAAATGAATTGAACTCCTCATTACAAAGAATGGATCAAGATATTGTCAATGCTATGGGACTCTTCACTCTTACAAAGCAAAGGTTGCAAGAGAAGAGGGATAGTGAATTTGAATCATTAATGGATGATGTCTCTTCCTTTTGTGATAAACATGAAATAATAATCCTGAAGATGGACGCTCGCTACTTTCCCGGAAAGTCGAAGCGCAGAGCTATTGATGTTACATACTCTTATCATTTGCGTGTTGACATATTTTATGATGTCATTGATTTGCATCTTCAAGAGCTTAACAGTCGTTTTGATATCGTGAGTACTGACTTACTTCTCAGTATGACTTGTTTAAATCCAACTTATTCATTTGGTAATTTTGATAAGAACAGGATAATGAGATTGGCTGAACATTATCCAAAGGAGTTTGATAGCAGCAAACTTCAGGATCTGAGTTGCCAGCTTAATAGTTTTATAGTTTATGTTCGTGGTTCTGACAAGAGGTTCTTCAACATGAAGGGAATTAGTGACCTTGCTAAAGTGTTGGTTAAGTCAGATTTATATCAAACTTGGCCACTTGTTTATTTGCTTATCAAGTTGACTCTCATTCTTCCTGTTGGTACTGCTTCTGTGGAACGAGGTTTCTCATTCATGAACTACATAAAAAATGAGCTCCGTAACAGCATTGGTGATATTCAAAAGTCACTAGCCAATGAACTTTCATGTATGGAGTGTGTGTAGGGAAGAAAGAAAAAAATGATAGTAAAAGTATGTACAAAAAGATACACACCTCTAAGTTTTTATTTAATTTGTGCTAGTGAAACTATAGAAGTGCTTAATTGAAAAAGGGCTATGTTGAATATGAGTTGTGGCAAGAGAATTTATTGAGAAGAATATGTGTTGAGTTGTGAAGGTAGTGTATTAAAGTTCTTAGGAGGGTTAGTCACTATTCATAAATATATCCTACCCGTCCCTTAGCCTACATTACAACCTTAAAAGTCCTAATTGATCCTAGATTTGGCTAACTTGAATTAGTGGAGATCTACACTACGGGAAAGCGACGAGTACGACCACGGGATGCATATGAATTCTTTGTGAGAGTGAGGGAATTTGTTCAATTGTGTGATGTCCTTAAATTATGTTCAAAAGCATATTTGAATGTGTGGACTAGTTATATTCACTCTTTTGTTGTTGGTGAGGGCACATGATCTCATGAACGATTGGTAATGTTGTAAATTTCTTGTTGGGTAGGTGCGTGAATTGAGAGGGCTTAGTGGTTGCAAGTCGACTCTTGAGGTTGGGTGGTTGCGATTAGGTTGTTGGTATGATTGATTAAATTGTTATACTTGGGCATGTTTAAAGAAGGGAAAGAATGTGAAATTTTATATGTTCATACTTGATTGCCGGTATCAATCATAATTAAGGGGTAATGTGTGTGATTGAAAAGTAAATTACTCTTTGTTAATGAAATGTGTACGTGTTGAAGGATATTGCTCGAGGACGAGCAAGAGTCTAAGTGTGGGGTGTTGATGCGTGGCTAGAATTCATGGTTTTAAGCATTATGTACCTTACATTTTATGTGCTTTTGTGATAAAAATACACGTCATATGTGCATAATGGAGTCTATTTCATGTGTAGGTGAATTGGAGATGGAAGCCGAGCTAAATGGATGCATAAACGTCAAAAATACGCTCAAGAGTCGAAAATGAGTGACCCGGGCTATAGCCGGGCGTTAGAGCCATAAAGCCAGGCCTGCCCAGGCTATAGCTGGGCATTAGAGCCATAAAGCCAGGCCTACCCAGGCTATAGCTGGGTGTTAGAGCCCAAACGCCAGGCCTGCCCAGGCTATAGCTGGGCATTAGAGCCATAAAGTCAGGCCTACCCAGGCTATAGCTGGGTGTTAAAGCCCAAACGCCAGGCCTGCCCAGGCTATAGCTGCGCGTTACAGCCCAAACGCCAGGCCTGCCCAGGCTNATACACACAAGATCATTGAGGAAGCAAAGGATTATCAGTTTTCTTCATCTTATTCTAGTATTTTCAATTTATGCGAAACTTATGCAATTGTTTGATTCTAGCATGAGTGGCTAAACACCCATTGTTCTGGGGTTGTGGTTTAGCCATGAATATTGTTATTCGACATTAACTTAACCTTGATTATAGTTCACTCAATATATGGTTGTTTCTTCAATTCTGCGTTTAATTGCTTAATTGTTTGGCCAGCAATTAGGTTCTATATACTATCTATGTTATGCTTGGGAAAGCCGTATATAGATTAGAGAAGAATTGAAGAGAGCGCGATCTTAACCCTTCAGGGGAGCGGATTTGTGGTTAGGATAGGAATATACCTAGTCACCGTGCTTAATTAAACATCGTAATCTTAGTGCGTTCTAATAGATTAATTTCATAGGAATATAGGCGTTAATCTATTGAGAATAGGCGAGTAGTACTTCGGGAGAAGGCTACGAGAGCAATTATCGATTAATTAGCAACCATGAGTGAATTATATGAAAGGGAGAGTTAATTAGAATGCAATACGAGTGGTGAATTGATCACAACCCTGGAATATTTTTCTCTACTGAATACACACAACAATACTCTCGTTACTTGATAATTAGTTCTTTCATAGAATCGTAGTATAAAATAGTTACATTCCTGGATTTTATTTTGGCTTGATTAAATAACAATTATAGTGAATTAGTGAGTAGTTTACACAAGTCTCTGTGGGTTCGACATTCGATTTAACATTATATTACTTGCTACGACCACGTATACTTGCGTGTGAGTTTGGGACCAACAAGTTTTTGGCGCTGTTGCCGGGGACTTGAATATAGACTACTTTTTAGTTACTTGCTTTAATTGTTTATTTCATTGAGTGTAACGTCACGTGATTTTTACTCTAATCTCAGGAACTTCGAGTGAATGCGTAAGGTCAGAAGCCAGGATAGACTTGACGGCTTTGACCCCGAACCTGAGAGATCATTTCATAGGAGGTTGCGAGAAGCAAGAGATACATACAATATTCAGAATTTCATCCGATTTCCTGTGAACATGGCAGAGGAACAACATATGGTTGTTCAGGAGGTGGAAATGCCCAGTATTGCTAATGTCACTTCCAGCATCGTGAAGCCCAGAATCACTGAGCACTTTGAGCTGAAGCAGAGCATGATCCAACTACTTCATGCAAACAGGCAGTTTTTGGGTCTTCCACACGAGGATCCACAACAGCACATTCTGAACTTCTTGGAGATTAGTGATACTTATATCACTAACAGGGTCACGCCAGATTATGTGCGGCTCACGCTTTTTCCATTCTCTATATTGGGCGAAGCAAAGCTATGGCTGAAGGCAGAACCAGCTAATTCCATCACAACATGGAACAATTTGGCGAGAAAATTTCTGGCAAGGTTCTTCCCTTCAGGAAAGACTGCAAAGATCAAGAGTGAGATAGTCTCCTTTAGACAGAAAACAGGTGAATCTTTATATTCAGCATGGGAAAGGTTCAAGGGGCTACTCAGAGACTGTCCTCATCACAATCAGACAAACAAAGTGTTAGTTAACACTTTCATTGAGGGGATTCATCCCCAAACAAAAATAGTGGTAGATGCAGCAACTGGAGGTCAGGTATTGGAGAAGAATTATGATGAAATATTTGCATTATTGAATAAATTCTCCAAAAGCAATCCAGACAGGCAAGGTGAGATGGGAAGGAATGTGGTTCAAAAGTCACCACAATCATGCCGGAAGGAATTATTGAAGATGTGCTAATTCGAGTGGGAAAGTTTATATTTCCCGCTGATTTTATTGTGCTTGATTACGAGGCAGATGAGGAAGTGTCCATTATTTTGGGGCGACCATTCTTAGCTACTGGTGGAGCAATTATTGATGTGAGGACAGGGAAGTTAAAAATGAGAGTTGACGATGAAGAGGTCACTTTTAATGTGTACAAGGCACTTAAACTCCCAAAGCATTATGAGGACCTGTGCATGATTACTGTGGTCGACGTGAAGGGGATAGAGCAGAGTCCTTATGTGAATGGAAGCGATCTAGAGGAGGTGGTGTTGCAAACTGAGGGTGTAAAGATAATTGAGAAAAGAACCAGAGATGAAAAAGGAGACCCGTTAAGAGCATGCAAAAAGGCTAGGCTTCATGGGAGAAAGAAAAAGAGAAAGCGCCCAGCTTGAGCATAGTAGCAGAGTCGTGCCACGACGTTAAATAAGGCGCTTGTTGGGAGGCAACCCAGCCTGTATATCTTTTCATTATTTTTTAGTGTCAGTTTTATGTTGTTTTTATTTTGCAGAGTAGGGAAAGTCTGAGTACCCAAAAGTTGAAGCTGAGGGGCATGCTTGAGATTAAGTGTGGGGTCATCCCGACTCTAAAAATTGAGAATCATGTCTGAGCTAGACCCGAGGGGGTCTCAGGGAGTATTTCTCACCCTTGTTTTAATGTTTTTCTTTGTGATCATGCATCGAGGACTATGCATAACATAAGTGTGGGGTGGGGAAACTACTTTCTGAGGTGTAATTGTATAAAATTATTGTTTTGTAGAAAAAATCTCGGATTTTTCCCAACGATAGATCTGTTGGACAATTTTCTTGAGGGATAAAGTTCGTTTTAAAAAAAACACCAAGAAGATTTTTTATTTTGAGTAGTTAGGTAGTATCCCTTGGTTTTTCTTTGCGCACCGTTTCTTTTCCAAGGGTGTAACTTGAACCGGGTACGTTAAATTATTTTTTTTAGAGTAGTTAGGAAGAAATTGAGTAACTTATAAATACCCTATGACATGTTTGATGCCAGAATATTAGGTTATGACATACATTCTGCTTTCCCTTATATTTGGTTTGACATGTGATGCCTGAGTAAAAAGAAATAGCCTATTTTGTGATGCCTTAGCTCAGTTGTTTGACTTGTATGCTACATAGTGTGATATTGCTTAATTCTCTCAATTTTGTGTGCTTGCTTGACTTGCGAGTTGAATAAAACCATTGTGATTGAGTCATGTGCATGTGTGAGTGAGGTTTAGTGATTGTCTATGCTATCCTGTGTAGTCTAGAACTTGCCCCGTGTGTTAATCGAAGCGAAATTGTAGGTTATGCTAGTCTAGGAAATGACGCAGGCATTTTCTTGCTTGATTATGGATGTGCTTGTCACATAAGAATTATATTTTCCATTGCTAGCACCTTTGAGCCGTTTGACCTTTTCTTTGGTACCCACATTACAAGCCGTACCCCTATTTTGTTCTTAAATTGAGATTTTTGCACATTTTCCTCCTAAGGCACTTAGTCGCTAAAAGAAGTAAGGTGAGATATTGGGGATTAACTTTTGAGTGGAGCCATGGAAAGGCATGTTAGTACACTAAAAATTGTATTCAAAAGTCACTAGCCGTTGAATCTTCATGTATGGAGTATGTGTAGGAAAGAAAGAAAAAAAAATGATAGTAAAAGTATTTACAAAAAGGTACACACCTCCAGTTTTTATTAATTTGTGCTAGTGAAAATATAGAAGTGCTTAATTGAAAAAGGGCTATGTTGAATATGAATTGTGGCAAGGAAATTGGTTGAGAAGAATATGTGATGATTTGTGAAGGTAGTGTATTAAAGTGCTTAAGAGGGTTAGTCACTATTCCTAAATATATCATACCCGTCCTTTAGCCTACATTACAGCCTTAAAAGTCCTAATTGATCCTAGCTTGGCTAACTTAAATTAGTGGAGATCTACACTAAGGGCAAGCTTATGGTAAGACCACGTGATGCATATGAATTCTTTGTGAGAGTGAATGAATTTGTTCAATTGTGTGATGTCCTTAAATAATGTTCAAAAGCATATTTGAATGTGTGGACTAGTTATATTCACTCTTTTGTTGTTGGTGAGGGCACATGATCTCATGAACGATTGGTAATGTTGTAA
>ML378020.1:18898-30152 GCA_005239525.1 Nicotiana knightiana | reverse complement strand
TGATAAAAATACACGTCATATGTGCATAATGGAGTCTATTTCATGTGTAGGTGAATTGGAGATGGAAGCCGAGCTAAATGGATGCATAAACGTCAAAAATACGCTCAAGAGTCAAAAATGAATGACCCGGGCTATAGCCGGGCGTTAGAGCCATAAAGCCAGGCCTGCCCAGGCTATAGCTGGGCATTAGAGCCATAAAGCCAGGCCTACCCAGGCTATAGCTGGGTGTTAGAGCCCAAACGCCAGGCCTGCCCAGGCTATAGCTGGGCATTAGAGCCATAAAGTCAGGCCTACCCAGGCTATAGCTGGGTGTTAAAGCCCAAACGCCAGGCCTGCCCAGGCTATAGCTGCGCGTTACAGCCCAAACGCCAGGCCTGCCCAGGCTATAGCTGGGTGTTTGGGGCTTAACGCCCGGGGTCCCTAGTCCGGTCAATTCGGAGTTTTGAAGGTTTTAAGTATTTTCCGGTTTGAATAGAAGTCTCCTACACGTTTAGGGTTTGTCCCAAACATATAAATAGAACCAAAAACATAAATTTGAGGGGAGGATTCCATTTTTGGAGAGAAGATACACACAGGATCATTGAGGAAGCAAAGGATTATCAGTTTTCTTCATTTTATTCTAGTATTTTCAATTTATGCGAAACTTATGCAATTGTTTGATTCTAGCATGAGTGTCTAAACACCCATTGTTCTGGGGTTGTGGTTTAGCCATGAATATTGTTATTCGACATTAATTTAACCTTGATTATAGTTCACTCAATATATGGTTGTTTCTTCAATTCTGTGTTTAATTGCTTAATTGTCTGGCCAGCAGTTAGGTTCTATATACTATCTATGTTATGCTTGGGAAAGCCGTATATAGATTAGAGAAGAATTGAAGAGAGCGCGATCTTAACCCTTCAGGGGAGCGGATTTGTGGTTAGGATAGGAATATACCTAGTCACCGTGCTTAATTAAACATCGTAATCTTAGTGCGTTCTAATAGATTAATTTCATAGGAATATAGGCGTTAATCTATTGAGAATAGGCGAGTAGTAATTTGGGAGAAGGCTATGAGAGCAATTATCGATTAATTAGAAACCATGATTGAATTATATGAAAGGGAGAGTTAATTAGAATGCAATATGAGTGGTGAATTGATCACAACCCTGGAATATTTGTCTCTACTGAATACACACAACGATACTCTCGTTACTTGATAATTAGTTCNACATTCTTGGATTTTATTTTGGCTTGATTAAATAACAATTATAGTGAATTAGTGAGTAGTTTACACAAGTCTCTGTGGGTTCGACATTCGATTTAATATTATATTACTTGCTACGACCACGTATACTTGCGTGTGCGTTTGGGACCAACAATACCCCATGTAGTTGGACATAGGATATAGACAATTAGAAGAAGAAGGTTTCATAGTTGGACAAATGTAATCTTTGGTCCACACTGGTGGTTTGGACCCTCTGCTGGTTCTTCTAAGCTGCATATGTGAAGCTGCATATGTGATGATCCCTCATGTGTTATCTCAGTGGATTGGACCTCCTCAGCACCATTGCTGAATAAGTCATCCAGCTGGGGTATTGTGTCATCATGTTCAGCATGTAGTTGACCTAGTTCTTGATCAGGGGTTTGCATTTCCTGAACAGAAGTATGTTGTTGTGGAGCTTTATGTTGTTCTGTTGCATAGTGTCCAGTTGTTTAGAAAAACAATGGAGGTACTTTTCCTTCTTTCATCATCAAGAATAGGAACACATCCTCTCTATATTTAACATCTCTGCTGACAAAAAACTTCTTGTCCTTGAGACTGTATAATCTTTATCCCTTTTGAGATGTGGAATATCCCATGTGAACTGCTGCTACTGCCCTAGGTAGAAGTTTATCATGCTGGCTAATAACTGTTGCAAAACAAAAACATCCAATGACCCTTAGGTGTAATAGTGAAGGTGGTGACTTGTGGAAAACCTCATATGGTGATCTACCACTTAGCACAGAAGATGGCAGTCTATTTATCAGATACACAACTGCTAGAACACAGTCATCCCAGAAATGCAGTGGTATACCACCTTGGAACCTTGGTGCTCTTGCCACCTCTAAGATATGTCTATGTCTCCTTTCCACCACTCCATTTTATTGTGGAGTGTGTGGGCAACTACTTTGATGTAGTATCCCATTTTCTGATAAAAAAGTTGTACACTCAGAGCTAAAAAACTCTGCTCCATTATCAATTCTAAGGTATTTAACATTGCAGTTAAACTGCACATTCACCATCTTTATAAAAGACTTTAGAAGCACAAGTGTATCACTTTTCAATTTCATTAAGAACACCCAAATCATCTTATTATGATCATATACAAGTGTCAGAAAATATCTACTTCCATTAGAAGTAGGCACTTTGTAAGGTCCCCAGATATCTACATGTACTAACTGAAAAATTACTCCTGCTCTAGTTGTGCTGAGGGGAAAAGGTTTCCTAGTTTGTCTTGCTAATGGACATATAGTGAATTTATTGAAGTTGCAATCTATAGGCATCTTGTTCTTCATGAATTCCAATTGCCTCATCACTCTAGCTAGTACATGCCCAAGCCTTCTGTGCCATACATTACTGTCTGATGTAGTATCTTCTACCAAACAACCTGTAATCTGTTGTTTGAGCTTATTTGCACTTGATCCATCTGGTAACAACAAGTAAAGGCCACCCCTTTCTTTACCAATCCCCCTCACTTTCCCAGTGCATAGGTCCCGGAATACACAGAATGATGGAAAGAAAAGCACTAAGCAAAACAACTCCTTAGTCAATTTTGAGACTGATAGTAAGTTGTATTTGAAGTCAGGTACAAACATGACATTCTGAATTGATTCACCACCTGTGATCTTGCATTTCCCTTCGTACATAACTGGTACTGTTTTACCATTTGGCAGATGAATATTACCTTTTTGTGTGTTAGGTAATTTAGTTATGTCAGACAATAAGTTAATGTTTGAAGTCATGTGATTTGTTGCTCCTGTATCAATGATCCAAGGAGTATCACACGTTTGAGTCAGTTGAGAATCAGTATTATCTGCCATATTAGCTGCAAATTCTTCTCCCTTGTCCTGATTCAATAGCTTCATTATCTGGTGGTACAGCTCATCAGTGAAATAGTTGTGCATTCCTTGTATTTCCACATTAGAATCTGCAGTTGTCATTGCTTGAAACAGATCACCCTTTTCATGAAGTCCATCACTTATGGATGCATTAACTTGTCGATAGTCCTGCTTCTTCTTTCCTTTGAAACCAGGTGGATAGCCTATCTTTAGTGTGGCCTTTGTTTCTGCAATACTCACAGTATAGATTTCCTACCTTTTGAACTTCTGTGAATTATCTCTTGAACTCATTAAAGCAATATAATAATTCACCTCATTCATAGGTGTATTGGTCATACAAACCTTCCTTTGGTTATCTTCATTAATCAACATAGCATAAGCACGACTCACACTTGGTGATGGTGACATGAGCAACATCTGACTTCTAATGGCACTAAAGCTATCGTTTAATCCCATCAAAAATTGAAAAAATTTCTGTTGTTCTAGATGTGTATGAATTCTCTATTTTCAGGAATCACAGGGAGAGTTGGAATAAGTGCGCACTATATTCATCCCACAACAGCTTAAGTCTAGAATGATAACCAGAGATACTGGAAGTTCCTTGAGAGACTGTAGCAATTTCTCGTTGGAGATTATAGATCCTTGATCCATTGATCTTGTCAAAACGATCTTGCAAATCAGTCCAGACCTCATAAGCATTGCTGGCATACACTATTCCGTTCACTAACTCCGACGAGACAGTGTTCATGATCCAAGTCAGAACTGTAGCATTAACTCATTCCCAATCCTCGCCTAGATCAGCAGTGAACTGATCCTTGGTGCATGTATCCTTTATGAACCCTAGTTTTCACTTAGCTCTCAATGCCATCTTCATTGCTCTGCTCCAGACCGAGTAATTCTCATTCCCAGTTAATCGAATTGAAATTATCACATTTCCCAGCGCATCTGAAGGTTGTAGATACAACAAATGTCGCTGATTGTCAATATCTATCTCAGCCATTATCGATCTGCTCAGGAATTGAGAATTTTGAAGAAGACGAAGAACAATCAAAAATTCTCTCAACAATTTCACAGAACAACTCTTCAAGCTAGAGTTTCACAGCTCCGATCGATTTTCTCAGCTCTGATACCATGTTAAATCCACCATTATTGACTGGTGGTTAAGCTCAACTAAGAAGGAAGTAGATGAAGGCTCTGAATGGAAGCTTCTGGACAGTTTTAATATCTAAGAATTGAGAAAAAAACTGATATGATTACAAGTGAAGAAGCTGGTCTTCATTGATATATACACAACTAATTAGCTCCCTTTAATTACCACTAACAATAATCCTAATTCTGTTATAACTAACTATTAACAACTAACTACCAATAAGCTAAAGCTACTGCTTTTCACCTAACGCAACCTTAACATCCATTTGTCATTGCAGCACTTCAACAAATTCATTGAAATCCTCCATAAGATCAGGATATTTTCCAAGTCGATCAACAGCCTGAAGTGAGCATTCTTTCAAATCTATGATGCTTAAACAACAAAAGACAGACCGACTTATATACAGTCGGACATCTCTATAACAACATCCTTATATAACAATACTTCACTATAAAAGCTAAGTTTTTCCGCAACCAAATTTTATGTTCTGTTATAATATATGTTTTCTATAAAAGCAATTCTCTATAACATCCAAAAATATCTGGAACAAACGAGGTTGTTATAGAGAGGTTTGATTATATCATTTCAAAGACGTCAGTACCACAAAATCATGTAAAATCAGGATTCAGTTAATTTTTCCACCTCAAGAAGAGGGGAACCCTCTTTCTGCCTTTTGTCGGTCAAAAGAGAGGACATGTTTAGCATAAATGGCTCTATCCCGGAGGTATACCATCAGAACCATTTTTCAGCATCAGCAAAACCATAAATAGCATTTATTGTAAACAAACATTTTTGTCACATAGGAGAAAAAAGGATAAAAATAATAGAATGATACACATACCAAATGTTGTAACTCCTTCCTTGAAATTATTTATGCGCTATAAATATGGAGGCAATGTAAGAATTCCTGATAATCAATTGGACTTTGTAGTCTTTCCCTTACCTTTTCACAGAATTGACAATTGTTTGGAAACATCAAGCAAATTATATTAAAAGGTTAATAATCATACTCAGCAACAATATCCCAGACACAAATGCATACATCTAGAAAAACAATACGTAACGAATTGACACCACCTGAAAAGAAACTATGAATTCACCCAAGGAAGGTGGCCTAGTGGTTAATGAAATGGGTTGAGAACCATGAGGTCTTAGGTTCAAATCCCAATGGAGATGTGAAATACTAGGATTTCTTCCATCTGTTCAAGCCTTGATAGACATATTTATCTGGTGCCTACTATTGGTAGGAGTTAGTAGTTATCTCGTGAAATTAGTCGTGATGGAGCACAAACTAGCCTAGACACCACAATTATCAAAATAATAATAATAAATACCTGAGAACATTATTACTAAATACTCATGTCCTTTAGGTTTCAGCGTCAATGTCATCACTAACCATAGTACTAATGGAGGAAGATATCAAATACAAACATTCAGACAATGCTACTAATTATGCACTAACTTTTCAGGGCATCTTTATTTACATTAGATCCTCCAAATTCTTCAAGCTTCACAGCAGATTTATTTTTATCAGTATGATGCTACATGCTTAGATCTCCATTGTTCTCATTATCAGGTTCTTTGTAATCCTGATCATGAGAACCTTGATGTAATTTCCTCATTGTTTGTGCTGCTGATGCAGTAGCATAAGAATCTGGCAAGAATATAGTGAACTCATCTAACAAATGGTTCATACACATGACACATCAAAAAGATCCAGACTTATCAACTCGTTTACAACGCTCTAGAAATTCATTGAAGCCCGACATAAGATTAGGATATTTTCCAAGTAAATCAGCAACCTGACCTTCAAATTTATGATGCTTAAACAACAACAACCACACCGACTTGTATATCGTTTCAAATACATTAGTACCACAAATCCTATAAAAGTAGGATTCAGTTAATTTTCCACCTTAGAGAAGAGGGGACCTGTTTCTCCCTTTTGTCTGTCAAAAGAGAGGACATAAAGAAAAAGGCAGCCCAGTGCACTAAGCTCCAGCTATACACGTGGTCCGGATAAGGGCCGGACCACAAGGGTAGATTGTACACAGCCTTACCCTGCATTTCTACAAGAGACTGTTTCCACGGCTTGAACCCATAACCTTCTACTCAAAAGAGAGGACACATGTTTAGCATAAATGGCTCTATCCAGTTTTGCAGCATCAAAAGACCACGATTACTTCCTATAGAGAGAGCCACCAGAACCCAAGCAAACTGTGATGACCAAAAGGGTCATCTTAGGTTTTAGAACTCAATTTTGCGGTCTTTAGCCTTAAAAATCTCATTTTTACCCTCCCCGATTTGCGTACGCAGTCCGGGTGTGTTTCCAGAAAGCTTTTATGTTGAAAATTGATGAAATAATAATTTTTGGCCTTAAAAGTTAATTTTAGATGACTTCGGTCAACGTTTTGGATAAACGGACCCAAACCCGTATTTTGACGGTCCCGATGGGTCCGTAACAAAATATGGGACCTGGGCATATGCCTAGAATCGAATTCCGAGGTCCCTAGCTCGAGATATGAATTTTTGTTGAGAATTAAAAGATTGAAAATTTAATGATTTCAATAAATTAGTTAATGTTTGATCTTATTGGTATCGGGTTTGTATTTTGGTTTCAGAGCCTGGTACAGGTCTTTTATGATATTTATACCTTATTTGTGAAATTTGGTGAGAAACAGAACTGATTTGACGTGATTCGGATGTCCGGTTGTGAAAATAGGAATTTCAAAGTGTTCTTGGGAATTTCATGTGATTTAGTGATAAATTTGTAATTCTAGGTGTTATTTTGGCGATTTTATCGCATGAGCAAGTTTGTATGATGTTTTTAGACTTGTGTACATGTTTGGATTGGAGCCTCGAGGGCTCGAGTGAGTTTCGGATAGGCTACAGAATGAAATGAACTTAGAAAAAATATCCGGTGTGCTTCAGGTCTGCAGGTCTCGCAATTGCGAGGTCTGGCTCGTAAATGAGAGCCTCGCATTTGCAAAGAATCATCGCATCTGCGAGCATGGGCTGGGACTGGGGATTCTCGCATTTGCAAGGTTTATGCAGCATTTGCGGAAGTCCAATGTTCGCAATTGCGAGCAAATGGGATTTTTCTCATTTTTCAGAACTTTCAAACACAAGAGACTCTCTAGGCGAATTTTCAAAGACCACTTCTTCCCCAAATCATAGGTAAGTGATTCTTAAATGGTTTATTTCAACCTTTCACTTCACTTTACAAGATTTCAACCTAAAATCTAGGAATTTCATGATAGAAATTGGGGGTTAGGGTAGAATTAGGAATTTTTGGGAAATTAGAAATTTGACCTTAATTTGGGGTCGGATTTTGAAACTAGTTACATATTCGGGCTCAGGGGTGAATGAGTGAATGGGTTTGGTCCTGTCACGACCCAAAAACCAACACAGGTCGTGATGGCGCCCAACACCGGAGTCAGGCAAGCCAACAGTTGTTTACTAGTGAGATTATTCTTATTTGACATACCAACCCCACACTTACCAAATTTTAAGCTTAGATCATTTAAATAAAAGCGGATAGATTAACCTACTTAATAAATACAGCCACAAGATCATGAACCAATATATATATCCAGTCCCAAAATATAGAGTCTACTATGTGTGTGCCAGAAACTAGTGTCACAAGTCAACATGCGAACTAGTACAATATACAAAAGGTGATACAAACTGTACTGCTGTCTGAAAGAAATAGACAGAAATAAACAAAAGATAACACCATAGTGCTACTGAGAATCGCCAAGGTAGGCAGCTCACCGTGGAGTCAGGTCCAGAATATACGTCAAGCTCTGGTCGGATAACCAGATGCACTAACCTCAAAACCTGTACAATTAAGTGCAGAAGCGTAGTATCAGTACATAAACAGATATGTACCCAGTGAGTATCCCGCCTAACCTCGACGAAGTAGTGACGAGAGGTCGACGTGATACTTACTAGGGTCAGACAATGTGGGATAAGTAAAGGCTAACCAGTAAAAGCAGTAATGAACAGTAATAAGGAAATGAGCATCAAATAACAATATGTAGCACCCTCGCGCCATCATTTCCCATGGCATACAATCTATTTAACCTTATTTATTTTCATGAAATCAACAGTTACAATTACAGTGCTTCACACAAATTACCAAACATATAACAGGCTATGAACGTACGGTCATTACGACGTGAAAAGTAAATGTGCACTGCCGAGGGTCGAACGGCCCGAACCATAGATGCATCTATCTGCCCGCTCACGAATCGAACATGCGACACGGTTAATATAATACCAAGACCACCCCCACTCGCGAATCATACCTGAGACTCGGGTTAATATATTAGGGCTACCCCGCTCGCGAATCATCCATGCGACTCGGGTTCCCATATAAATTCATGATTAGCAGGAGATTTCCAGATAATTTAGCAGGGAACATACTAACAATGTGAGAATTTTAGAAATATCAACTTCAAGCATAACTCCTTAGCCTTCACATGTGAGATTCGAGGATATTAGACTACTTAATCCATGTACAAGATCACAGATACAACACATAAAGCATGCCTGTGAGTTCTAAACTACCCGACAAGGCATAATAGTAGCTACGCACGGACTCTCGTCACTTTGTGCGTACGCAGCCCCCGAAAATAAGGACAAACACACCATTTATAATTACCTATGGGGATTATTCCCTCTTACAAGGTTAGAAAGGAGACTCATCTCGTGTCGAATTCACTCCCCGGACCAAGAACGCGCCAGAAACTCCGAACTCCACACCCGAGGACTAAAAAATAGCCAAATGTTATACAAATTCATTAATTTATGCTCAAAGTATGGAAATTCTCCCACTCATTTAGTAAATTCACCATTCTTGAAGAAATTCTAAAATCCGACCTCGGGTCCGCATGCTCGGATTCCAATAATTCTCGAAGGAAACACTCACCCATAGCCTAAGGATCATTAATATACAATTTTCACTCTATTTCATAGCTAATTGACGGGTAATTTTCTACATTTTCAAAGCCCTAGGTTACTACCCAAAATCCTTAGTTTTCACTAATTTAGGTAGTTAATTTAGCTTGTAATCCATGCATGAAGCTAATATTAGAGTAGAATTTACTTACCTTCAATAACCAGGTCGTTTGCCTCTCTAAAATGGTGGAAATCGCACCAAGGAAGAAGAATAAGGTAAGGAAAATGAATTAAATCCCGTGTATAAAAACACATTGTCTGAATAGTGTTTTCGCACCTGCGGCTCGAGGACCGCACCTGCGGAAATGGACGAGGAAGCCTAGGCCCGCACCTGCGGAACTTTGTCCGCAACTGAGAGAAATGGCCTGCCCGCTGGGGGTCGCACCTGTGAGGCTGGGACCGCAGGAGCGGTCCCACACCTGCGACTGGGCAACCGCACCTGCGGTCACACCAGAACAGGTGCACCAGCAGCTATTTCAGCTAGTTTTTGGCCTCGTGTAGTGTCCGGGAGGCACCTGGGCCCACCCGAGCCCCCGTCCAAATATACCAACAAGTCCCAAATCATAATACGGACTCGCACGAGCCTTCGGAACACCCAAATCAACGCTAAAACTCAAAATCACAGCTCAAAACTCCTAGAACCAAACTTAGGAACTTTAAGTTTTCTTGACTACGCTAACAACGCGCCGAACCGACCTATACTACTCGGAATGATACCAAATTTTGCAGGCAAGTCATAAATGACATAACAGAACTATTATTTGTCTCAGAATTCCATTCAAACCTCAATAACACAAAATCACGTCCCAAACCACAATAGGAACTTAAGGAACTTCTTATTTCAATATTGGGCGCCGAAACGCTCCCGGGTCATCAGAAACCCATTCCGAACATACACCCAGATCCGAAATCATCATACAAAGCTAATGGAACCGACGAAACTCGGTTCCAAGGTTGTTTACTAACAATGTTGACCGTAGTCAAACTTGGCCTTAAAGGCCAACCTTAAGGAACCAAATGTTCCTATAGCACCCTAAACACCTCCGAATCACATACTACCAGTCCCCGCAAGTCATAAATCATAATAAGCCGCTAAGGGAAGTTTCATTTAGGGGAGTGGGGTCCAATAACGCAAAATGACCGGTCAGATCGTTACAGGTCCGAACCTCGAGTTTGACCAAGCGGGCCCGGGATCAATTTTTGACTTTTTGGGGGAAATATTAGGAAACCTAAATTTATGTATTGAAATTGATTTATTTAGAAATATTTAATGTTATTAAGTTAATTATGGCTAGATTACGAGTGGTTCAAAGGTGGAAACTAGAGGAAAAGTGGTAATTTAGCAGTGAGTGGCCTGTGGATCGAGGTAAGTGTTGTGTCTAACCTTGACTTGAGGAAATTAGGAACCCTTGGACTATGTGATTACTTGAAATTCATGTGAGCGGCGTATATGCGAGGTGAAGAGTGCTTATAAGTCGCCAAATTATCTGTTTTTCCTGATTTACTGCTTTCCTTTAATTGTTTCATTCCCTGTCTTAATTGTTATATGCTCTAAATTCTTCCATACTTAACTGCTACGTGTTAATCAACATCTTCTCCTGTTAGCTATGTTAGTTCTTCCCATAGGTCCCCTAACCCCTGCTATTTGTTTAATTTGACTTATTTGCACCTTTTAAATTTTAAATTGCTGGATTGATCTCGCTGTGTAGTATTATTTGAGTAGATTTGATATTGATAAAGTTTACTTTGCTTGGTTTAGTTTGGTATTTATTAAAGGCCTTGTGATTTAGACTGTAAATTGACTATGCACATTGAGTGTTTGGTACTGATATGATGGGATCGGGTTGCATGCCGCAACAGGAGGATTGATATGGAGGAATAAGGGTGAATATGTTTATACGGTAGGATGGGGTTGCACGCTGTAACAGGAAGAATAAGGGTGGATTGATATGGTGAAATAAGGGTGAATTATCCTATTGATATTGATATATGGTGGGATCGATTTGCGCTCCGCAATATATATATATATATATATATATATATATATATATATATATATAT
>ML378020.1:0-18196 GCA_005239525.1 Nicotiana knightiana | reverse complement strand
GATATATATATATATATATATATATATATATATATATATATATATATATATATCTACTGTTATTGTTACGGAGGAATAAGGGAGAATTTCATGATGTCTGGTCGGATCGGGTTGCGCGCCGCTACAAAACTATATTTTTCTATTTTCTGAATTGCATTTCTTCTTTCATTATCTGATATAGTAAGGATTGGTAATTCTGGACGACACTGGTCTCAAGACTCCTTATAGTGACCACACGCGAACGATATACACGATCTACTATAATAGCATCCTCACATGTGTGGACACATATACAGGGGCACTCAAAGAATCATGAGGCACAACCAAATATGAAGCAAAATAAGATGACACATAGGAGTACGTAGATCCCGGATCAAATAGAACTGAAACATCTCTACTACAAACTGAAACAGTACCTGTAATGACATCATCGGATGACTCAGCCTCAGGTCTGACTGGAAAAGCATAACATCGGGGCTGGGCCCCACCATTCTGAACCATATCCCTGGGACGGCCTCTAGCTGGTGGGCCTCGACCTCTAACAGTCTGGACCCTACCTCTGATTACCTGACCCCTGCCTCTGGCTGGCTGAGCAAGCAGTGCAGCAATTGGTGCCGGAACCATGGCACAAGAACCCTGATGATGTGGCTGAACACCCAATAATCTCGGACAGGTCCTCCAGATATGCCCATAATCACCACACTCGAAACATCCATCATGATACTGTGGCTGTGGAAACTGAGACTGACCCGGACGAGCCGGCTGACCACGACAATAACTCTAAAGAGGAGGTGCTCTGATAGGAGCTGGTGGTGCACTATAGGTTGGCTGCCCAGAAGGAGGTACATAAGAACCACGACTCCCTGAAGCATCATGGAATGCCTGAAGCGCTGAATGAAATGTCCTGGTAGGGTGGCCTCTAGCAAAATTACCCCTGCCTCTAGATGAGGCGCCGTTGAATCCACCGGAATAACGAGGTCTCTTGTTCGAACCCTGACCTCTCTACCCAAGAACCATCTCGACTCGTCTGGCGACATTGGCCGCGTCCTGGAAAAAATATCACTCCCAGTCTCCTTAGCCATATGCAGTCTAATAGGCTGAGCATGTGTCATCTTATTTTGCTTCATATTTGATTGTGCCTTGTGATTCTTTGAGTGCCCCTATATATGTGTCCACACTTGTGGGGGATGATATTATTGTGGTTCATGTATATCGTTCGTGTGTGGTCACTTTTGGGAGTCTTGAGACCAGTGTAGACCTTCTGCTCTTAGATATGGTGGATTTCGATGTTATATTGGATGGATTGGCTGTCACATTTTCACGCTATTTTGGAATGTCACGCCAATACAGTGACATTAGCCTTGCCGGGGTTGCCTCGATTAGAGTGGAGATGGACTCCTGGCCATTTTACCAGTAGTGTTATTTCTTAAATGAAGGCTCGGCGTATGGTCGAGAACGGGTGTTTGGCTTGTTTGACTTATGTTCGTGATTCTAGTGCTGAGGTTCCCTCTATGGATTCTGTGCCTGTTGTTCGTGAGTTTCTAGAGGTATTTCCTGCAGACCTGCCGAGATGCCACCCGACAGGGATATTGCTTTCTTTATTGATTTGGCTCCGGGCACTCAGCCCATTTCCTTTCCGCCATTTCGGATGGCCCCACCAGAGTTGAAGGAATTGAAGGAACAATTGTAGTATTTGTTCGATAAGGGCTTCATTATACCTAGTGTCTTTCCCTAGGGTGCACCGATTTTGTTTGTGAAGAAGAAGGACGGGTTTATAAGGATGTGTATAGATTATCGGCAGTTGAACAAAGTCACCATCAAGAACAAGTATTCGTTACCGAGGATTGATGATTTATTTGATCAGCTTCAGGGGTGAAAAGGTATTTTCAAAGATTGATTTGAGATCTCGCTACCATCAGTTGAGGATTTGGGCACTATGAGTTTCTAGTGATGTCCTTTGGGTTGACCAATGTCCCAACATCATTTATGGACTTGATGAACCGAGTGTATAAGCCTTATTTGGATTCTTTTGTGATTGTGTTTATTGATGACATCTTGATATACTCCCGCAGTCGGGAAGAACATGAGCAGCACCTTAGGACAGTGCTCTAGACTCTGAGGGACAGTCAGTTGTATGATAAATTTTTGAAGTGCGAGTTTTGGTTGGGTTCAGTCGATTTCTTGGGCCACGTCGTATCAGCAGAGTGCATTCAGGTAGATCCTAAGAAGATTGATTCAGTCAAGAACTGTCCTAGACCCACGTCAGCCATGGAGATCAGGAGCTTCTTGGGTTTGACAGGTTATTACCGTCGATTTGTTGAGGGGTTTCCATCTATAGAAGCCCTGTTGACCAGGTTGACCCAGAAGGGTCCCCCGTTCAGATGGTTAGACGAGTGTGAGGCGAGCTTTCAGAAGCTCAAGATAGCTTTGACTACAACACCAGTGTTGGTGTTACCATCAGGTTCAGGATCTTACACGGTATATTGTGATGCCTCCGTGTTGGGCTCGGAGCAGTATTGATGTAGGAGGGCAGGGTGATTGCATATGCGTCTCGGCAGTTGAAGGTTCATGAGAAGAATTACCCTGTTCATGATTTAGAGCCGGCAGTCATTGTTCATGCGTTGAAGATTTGGAGGCACTATCTTTATGGAATGTCGTGTGAGTTTTCACGGATCATCACAGCCTTCAGTATTTGTTCAAGCAAAAGGATCTCAATTTGAGGCAGAGGAGGTGGTTAGAGCTATTGAAAGACTATGATATCGCCATCTTGTATCATCCGGGGAAGGCCAATATGGTGGCCGACGCATTGAGTAGGAAGGTAGTGAGTATAGGCAGCCTTGCGTTCATTCCAGTATGTGAGAGGCCACTAGCTTCAAATGTTCAGACTTTGGCCCACTAGTTTGTGAGGTTGGATATTTCAGAGCCCAGTCGTGTCCTAGCTTGCACCGTCACTTGATCTTCCTTATTTGAGCGTATCAGAGATCGGCAGTATGACAACCCTCATTTGTTAGTCCTTAGGGACACAGTGTGACACGGTGGTGCCAAGCAGGTTACTGTTGGTGATGATAAAGTTTTAAGGATGCAGGGTCGTGCGTGTCTGCCTAATGTTGATGGGCTTCGTGAGTTGATTCTCGGGGAGGCCCACAGTTCTCGGTATTCTATTTATCCGGGCGCTGCCAAGATGTACCAGGACTTGTGGCAACATTATTGGTGGAGGAGGATGAAAAAGGATATAGTTGCTTATGTAGCTGGGTGCCTGAATTGTCAGTAGGTGAAATATGAGCATCAGAGACCCGATGGTTTGCTCCAGCAAATGGAGATTCCTGAGTGGAAGTAGGAGCGTATCACTATGGACTTTGTTGTTGGACTCCCATAGACTCAGAGGAAGTTCGATGTCATTTGGGTTATTGTGGATAGGCTGACTAAGTCAACACACTTCATTCCTGTGGCACTTACCTATTCTTCGGAGCGGTTGACAGAGATTTATATTCGGGAGATCGTCCGCCTTCACGGTGTGCCTGTGTCTATCATTTCTAATCGAGGTACGCAATTTACCTCGCATTTCTGGAGGGTAGTACAACATGAGTTGGGTAAGCGGGTTGAGCAGAGCATAACATTTCATCCTCAGATGGACGGGCAGTCTGAGCGTACTATTTAGATCTTGGAGGATATGCTCCGCGCTTGTGTTATAGATTTCGGAGGATCGTGGTATCAGTTCTTGCCCCTTGCAGAGTTTGCCTAACACAACAACTACCAGTCGAGCATTCAGATGGCTCCCTATGAGGCATTATATGGTAAACGGTACAGGTCGCCAATTGGTGGTTTGAGCCAGAGGAGGGTCGGTTGTTGGGTACAGATTTAGTATAGGAGGCATTGGACAAGGTCAAGATTATACAGGATAAACTTCGCACAGCTCAGTCTAGGCAAAAGAGTTATATTGACCGTAGAGTTCGTGATATGGCATTCATGGTCGGAGAGAGGGTGTTGCTTCAGGTTTCATGAGTTTTGGAAAGAAGGGTAAGTTGAGCCCTATGTATATCAGGCCTTTTGAGATTCTCGATAGAGTGGGAGATGTGACTTATAGACTTGCGTTTCCTCCGGGGTTATCAGTAGTTCATCCAGTGTTCCATGTGTCCATGCTCCAGAAGTATCATGGTGACCCGTCCTACGTGTTAGATTTCAGATCTGTCCAGTTGGACAAGGATTTGACTTATGAGGAGGAGCCGGTAGCTATTCAAGACCGACAGGTTCGTCAGTTGAGGTCGAAGAGTTATCCCGCAGTTTGAGTGCAGTGGAGAGGTCAGCCTGTTGAGGCAGCTACTTGGGAGTCTGAGTCAGACATGCGGAGTAGATATCCCCACCTATTCACCATTTCAGGTAAATTTTTATGTCCGTTCGAGGACGAACGGTTTTAAAAGGTGGAGATTCTGATGACCCAGATGGTCATCTTATGTTTAGAACTCAATTATGCGCTCTTTAGCCTTAAAAATCTCATTTTTACCCTCCTCGATTTGCATGCGCAGTCCGAGTGTGTTTCCAGAAAGCTTTTATGTTGAAAATTGATGAAATAATAATTTTTGGCCTTAAAAGTTGATTTTAGTTTACTTCGTTTAATATTTTGGATAAACAGATCCGGACCCGTGTTTTGATAGACCCGAGGTCCCTAGCTCGAGATATGAATTTTTGTTGAAAATTGAAAGACTGAAAATTTAATAATTTTAAGAAATTGGTTAATGTTTGATCTTGTTGGTATCGGGTTCGTATTTTGGTTCCGGAGCCCGTTACAGGTCCGTTATGATATTTATACCTTATCTGAAATTTGGTGAGAAACGGAACTGATTTGATGTGATTCGGACGTCCGGTTGTGAAAATAGGAATTTCAAAGTGTTCTTGGGAATTTCATGTGATTTAGTGCTAAATTCGTAATTCTAGGTGTTATTTTGGCGATTTGATC
Source organism: Nicotiana knightiana (assembly GCA_005239525.1). Lineage (NCBI taxonomy): Eukaryota > Viridiplantae > Streptophyta > Magnoliopsida > Solanales > Solanaceae > Nicotiana > Nicotiana knightiana. The sequence continues at coordinate 13,242 of ML378020.1, read as the reverse complement.
GCACGATCAAGTTCGTATGATATTTTTAGACTTGTGTGCATGTTTAGTTTGGACACCCGAGGGCTCGGGTGAGTTTCAGATAGGCTACAAAGTGAAATGAACTTAGGAAAACTATCTGGTGTGCTTCAGGTCTGCAGGTCTCGCAATTGCGAGGTCTGTCTCGCAAATGAGAGCCTCGCATGGGCTGTGATTAGGGATTCTCACGTTGGCGAGGTTTGTGCAGCATTTGCGGAAGTCCAATGTTCGCAATTGCGAGCAAATGGTTTGCATTTGCGAAGGCTGCAGAAATGCAAGGGGTTCACATTTGCTATATTTTTCTCGTATTTGCTAGCTTCGCAATTCCGAAGCTGAGGTCACAAATGCGACATCTGCAACTGATAAATCTTGGCTTAGACGGGATTTTTCTTATTTTTCAAAACTTTCAAACACAAGAAACCCTCTAGGAGATTTTCCAAAGAGCACTTCTTCCCCAAATCATATGTAAGTGATTCTTAACTCGTTTTTTCCAATCTTTCACTTCACTTTACAAGATTTCAACCTAAAATCTAGGAATTTCATGGTAGAAATTGGGAGTTTGGGCAGAATTAGGAATTTTTGGAAAATTAAAAATTTGACCTCAATTTGGGGTCGGATTTTGAAACTAGTTACATATTCGGGCTGGGGGGTGATTGGGTGAATGAGTTTTGGTCTGAACCTCGAGTTTTGACCAAGCAGGCTTGGGGTCGATTTTTGACTTTTTGGGAAAAATGTTGGGAAACCTAAATTTACGTATTGAAATTGATTTCTTTAGCAATATTTAATGTTATTAAGTTATTATGGCTAGATACGAGTGATTCGGAGGTGAAAACTAGAGAAAAAGCGGTAATTGAGCACTGAGTGACCTGTGGATCGAGGTAAGTGTTGTGTCTAACCTTGACTTAGGGGAATTAGGAACCCTCAGACTATGTGATTATGTGAAATCCATGTGAGCGGCATATATGCAAGGTGATTAGTGCTTATAAGTCACCAAATTATCTAGTTTTTTTCCTGATTTACTACTTTCCTTTAATTGTTTCATTCTGTGTCTTAATTGTTATATGCTCTAAATGCTTCCATGCTTAAATGCTACGTCTAATCAACATCTTCTCTTGTTAGCTATGTTAGTTCTTCCCATAGGTCCCTTAATCCCTGCTATTTCCTTAATTTGACTTGTTTGCACCTTTTAAATTGTAAATTGCTGGATTGGTCTCGCTGTGTAGTATTGTTTGAGTAGATTTGATATTGATCAAGGTTCCTTTGTTTCGTTCAGTTTGGTATTTATTTATCGTAAAGGCCTTGTGATTTAGACTGTAAATTGATTATGTACATTGAGTGTTTGGTACTGACATGGTGGGATCGGGCTGCACGCCGCATCAGGAGGAATAAGGGAGGATTGATATGGAGGAATAAGGGTGAATATGTTTTATACGGTAGGATCGGGTTGCACGCCGCAACAGGAGGAATAAAGGTGGATTGATATGGGAAAATAAGGGTGAATTATCCTATTGATACTGATATATGGTGGGATCGGGTTACGCGCCGTAAAATATATATATATATATATATATATATATATATATTGTTATTGTTATTGTTACTGAGGAATAAGGGAGAATTTTGTGATGCCTGGTGGGATCGGGTTGCACGCCGCAACAAAACTATATGTTTCTATTTCCTGAATTGCATTTCTTTCATTATCTGATATAGTAAGGATTGGTAATTCTGGACGACATTGGTTCACTCTAGAGGCTGTAGTTATCGGTTGCAGTTGGCTGTTTAGTTCTGTTATGTATTTCTATTATTCTATCATTTATATACTGCGAATATGTTTTGTATAGATTTCCCGCCTTAGCCTCGTCACTACCTCATCAAAGTTAGGCTCGACACTTAACAGTACATGATGTCCGTTGTACTGATACTACAGTCTGTACATTGTGCATATTTTGGAGACCGTCCCAACATCGATCATTAGTGAGCTTGGATCGGATATCTGCGGAGACTTGAGGTACGACTGTTCAACGCCCGCAGCACCTGGAGTCCCTATCCTCTTTTTTTTAGCTGTATAATTTCATTCAGACAGATTTATACTTATTTCAGACCTTTATGTGTATTACTTTAGAAGCCAGTGAACTCGTGACACCAGATTCAAGGAATTGTAATAGACGATTGGCTGTTTAAACTTCCGCATTTGTACTTAGAACATATCTGTTATTTCAATTCGTTATCAATGTTACTGTTTGAACTGTTAAAAAGAAGTAAAAGTGTTCTAATGTTGGCTTGCCTAACAAGTGAACTGTTAGGCGCCATCACGATCCCGACGATGGGAATTCCGGGTCGTGACACAAATTATAGATAGCAAAAATTATAAACAAAAACTGCAGTCACAATAGAGAAAAAAGGATAGATTAATTGCATGATAAACTTACCAAACTTTGTAACTCCTTCGTTGAAATTATTTCTGTGCTATAAAGATGGAGACATTTTAAGAATGTCTGAAAATCAGCTGGACTTTGTAGTTTTTCCTTTACCTCTTCACAGAAAGAGAACTCTTGGCAATACATATCTAGCAAAATCAAGCAAATCATATTAAAAGGTTAATAACCAAACTTAGAAACACTTTGCCAGAAACAAATGCATAAATCAAGAAAATCAAAAATATACACGATGAGTTGAAACCGCCTGAAAAGAAACTGCGAAAGTTAGTACTAAATACTCATCCTTTATAAAAGAGCGCGTGTAATACACCATGAATTAAACACATAACCAAAATATGGCCCTCAAATAAGTTTCACCACTAACCATAGAGCTAATGAATACAGGTATTCATACAACGGGCACTCACTTTTCCTGACATCTTTATCTTCATGAGGTCCTCCAAATTCTTCAACCTTTACAGAAGATTTCTTTTTATCAGTTTGTGCTGCTAATGCAGTAGCTGAAGTATCCGGCAAGAATTTAGTGAACTCATCTTGCAAATCTGGATGGTCATCAAAAAGTACGGCAACCTACACATATAAAAAAAAAAAAAAACTAAAACATGATGATTGTCAATAATACCTATAAAGACAAATTAAAAATGTTTTATCACCTCATTGTACACTTAACTCATGCCCTTGTGCTCCTTCCTATATATGTCAAAATGTCTAGGAAGGATTATACACATGATCATCATTTTGGAAACGTTTCTGCCGGAAATGATAGCCCAAAAAAGTTAGGACTAAAGTATTTTAAAGCAGAAAAAGGGCAGACCTTTATCGTTAAAATCAGAAGGTGTTACCCTTATTTTGTTCACAAAGCCGTCTTTTTCATTGAGGGCAGACCTTTTCATAGCCCTTGGGCAAGAAAGTGTCGAATCCAAGGATCAATTTAGGATGCTCTTTAAACAAGGCTTTCACTCTTGCTATGACGCCCGCACGCAGTATCAATTCTGTGAGGAATATCACAGACTTATTCAATAAATTCCTCATAAATAACCAAATCTGAATTAAAACAAGGATGAGACTTGGCAAAGTAGCAAACCTTTAAGCCTTAAAGTCTTTCATAACATCAAGGAACAAGTCGTACTTATCCCTTTGGTCTTGAAACATCTCCTTGACCTTCTTCAAATAAGACAACGCATCATTAGCTGTCAACTTTTGGGTGCTAGCATTAGCACCTGCTCCACCTCCGCCTGTGCTGTTGCCACCTTCTCCTCCGCCCAAACCACTTCCAGGAACTTGTGATTGATCATAGCTAATTCATCGGAGAGAATAATAAACAAACATTATACATCCAAACCACAACCATAAGTATCCATTCAGATGTATTACGGTGTGGTCAGTGGTAGATCCAGGATTTTAAGGTCGTGGATGCTCACCCTCTTAAATGAAAAGTTGTTACACATCACATAGTATAAATTCACAACTATTTAACTACTAAAAATTATAATAGAAAAAACTACGATTAATATTATCATAAGCAAAAAAAGACTTCTATTCACTAGCCACAATCAACTACTAATATTGTTACATTATAGAAAAAAAGATATATTCCAACGGGCCCTTCCATGGCTCCACGCAAAAACTAATCCCCATTGTCTCACCTTACTTCTTTTAGGGACTAAGTGCCTTAGGAGGAAAAGGTGCAAAAATCTCAATTTAAGAACAAAAGAGGGGTACAGCTTGTAATGTGGGTACCAAAGAAAAGGTCAAAAGGCTCAAAGGGGCTAACAATGGAAATTTTTAATTCTTATGTGACAAGCACATCCATGATCAAGCAAGAAAATGCCTACGTCATCTCCTAGAGTAGCATAACCTACAATTTCGCTTCGATTAACACACGGGGCAAGTTCTAGACTACACAGGATAGCATAGAAAATCACTAAACCTCACTCACACATTGCACATGACTCAATCACAATGGTTTTATTCAACTCTCAAGTCAAGAAAGCACACAAAATTGAGAGAATTAAGCAATATTACACTATGTAGCATACAAGTCAAACAACTGAGCTAAGGCGTCACAAAATAGGCTATTTATTTTTCTCAGGCATCACGTGTCAAACCAAATATAAGGGAAAGCAGAATTTATGCCATAACCTAATATGCCGGCACCAAACATGTCAATGGGTATTTCTAAGTTACTCAGTTTCTTCCTAACTAACTCTAAAAAAATAAAAATAATTTAAAGTACCCGGTTCAAGTTACACCCTTGGAAAAGAACCGGTGCCCAAAGAAAAACCAAGAGATACTACCTAACTATCCAAAAAAAAATTAATAAAAAAATCTTTTTGGTATTTATTTTTTTAAATCAGACTTTATCCCTCAAGAAAATTGGGGAAAATCCGAGATTTTTTTCTAAAAAACAATAATTTTATACAATTACACTTCACTTCAGAAAGTAGTTTCCCCACCCCACACTTATGTTATGCATAGTCCTCGATGCATGATCACAAAGAAAAACATTAAAACAAGGGTGAGAAATACTCCCTGAGACCCTCTCGGGCATAGCCCGGGCATGATTCTCAATCTTTAGAGTCGGGATGACCCCACACTTAAGCTCAAACATGCCCCTCAGCTTCAACTTTTGGGTACTCAGACTTCCCCTACTCTGCAAAATAAAAACAACACAAAACTGACACTAAAAAAAAAATATAAAAATTAATGAAAAGATATACAGGCTGGGTTGCCTCCCAACAAGCGCCTTATTTATAGTCGTGGCACGACTCTGCTGCTTCACCACTTTTCCTTCCACTTTGAGGATATGAATTGCGTCCCCAATTTTGCATCAATTTTTCTGTCACGTTCATGGGGTGGTGGTATAAAAATGAAGGAACCAAACCGTAGGTATCGCATCTTGCACTTCTTGGCCCTTAGGTGAGGGATGTCATTTTGTCTTCTTGGCATCACAAATTTCAGAATATAAACACTTTGTTCCTCTTCCATTGACTCCTCTATATGCTCGACTGGATCAATTCCCATGTCACCAACCAAACACAATGTTGAAAAGTGTTTAGAATGAGGTCCAATACGCTCCAATTCAAAAACTGCATTATTTTTGACATCCTCTATTTTATACTCTTCATCAACCTTGACATCATTAATAATTTGGTCGAATATTTGGATTTCCTCTTTTCGCTCCAAAAGCTAGCCAGTATCCACAACTATTGATGGTAGGGCATCAGACACCTCATCCTTTTTATTCAATTGAGCCTGCAGGTCATGGATATCTGCGCCAAATTGGTCTATCTCTTGCCTAAGATCAGTTCTTCCTTCTATCAGTTGTTCTGTCATATTTGAAAGACCATCACGAAGAAACTCATGAAAATTTATTATTGTAGCTTGTTCCTCTAGCCAAGATTGGCTCATTATATCTGCTTCTTCAAAATTATCTTCTAGTGGGAACTCGCTCTCTTCGTCGAGTTGAGTTTCTTCTTGGAAATTGGCCATTAATTCATCAATTCTAGNATCCTCCACTTCCTTGCTCCTATCAAACTCATTAACATTATTAGGAACATTACAATAAAAGCTCTGAGAAGGATAATAAGAATTAGGACAACCATCCCAATGGACACCTTGACAACCACACACATTATAAAAATTCCGCACATTAGATTGAGATGGACAATATTGCCACATGTGTGGTCCTCCACAATATGGATAAGGATCGTCATAATAAGAATAACCATTATTCGTCCAATTATTATTCCAAGATGCTATGTCAAGAAAGATAATAAGATACAAATAAGAAAATAAAAAATAAATAAAAACTTAAATTAACAAAAGTAAAAATTCAATCTGGTAAAATAGTTAATTTCTAAGTCCCCGGCAATGGCGCCAAAAATTTGTTGGTTCCCAAACGCACACGCAAGTATACGTGGTCGACAAGTACTATAGGATCGTAAGTCCAAATATCGTACCCACAGAGACTTGTGATTAACTATCAACTAAATTAAACCCAAACAATTAATCTATTCAAACGAACATTAAAGTATGAATATTTACCTAAAATTAATCTAGAATAGTAAACTATGAAACTAAAGAAACAAATTAATACAATTTTAGATACGAATTCAATGAGACCCGATATTCTAGAGCTATGGGTTATCTAACAATCCTGTTGAGTTTTCCACTTAAATCGTCTGATTAATTTATCTAGTTTATTGATTGACGAGGTTAATATTGCTCGTAGCCTTCTCCCGAAGTACAACTCGCCTATTCAAGCTAACCTAACGCCTATATTCCTATGAAATTAGGATTAAAAAGAACCCATTAACNTTAAACGCAAGATTGAATAAATAAACCAATATGATAAAATAATAAGAACAATTCAAGCTTCAAACTACAACGTTCATGTAGCACCCAAAACTCTAGAACTAATAAACTATGAAATTAAAGGAAGAGAAGAGAAACTAGAAGCCTCCTTCAAGCGTGGTGTGTGTTCCTCCACGTCCAATCCCCCACGTGAATATCCCCTCCAATGTTGTGTTTTTGGGTCTATTTATATGTTTGGGACAAACCCTAAACGTGTAGGATACTTCTAGTCAAACCGGGAAACACTTAAAACTTTCAAAACTCGGATTGGACCAGACCAGGGACCCCAGGAGTTAAGCCCCAAACGCCCAGTTATAGCCAGGCCAGGCCTGGCGTTAGGGCTTTAACGCCCAGGTATAGCAAGGGTAGGCCTGTCTTTAAGCCCCAAACGCCCGGCTATAGCCCGGGTCACTCCTTTTCGACTCTTGAGCGTATTTTTGACATTTATGCATCCATTTAGCTCGGCTTCCATCTCCAATTCACCTTCACATGAAATAGACTCCATTATGCACATATGACGTGTATTTTTATCACAAACGCACATAAAATATAAGGTACATAATGCTTAAAATCATGAATTCTAGCCACGCATCAGTATACAAAATCAAGCATAGATCAGATGGAACAATAGAGAGGTACAAAGCTAGATTAGTTGCTAAAGGATACACTCAACAAGAGGGATTGGACTATCAAGAAACATTCTCTCCTGTGGTTAAAATGATAACCACTAGGACTATCATTGCCTTAGCAGCCATGAATCAATGGCTATTGTTTCAAATGGATGTTCACAATGCTTTCCTTAAATATGACCTTGAGGAAGAAGTATACATGCAACTACCTCCTGGATTTGGTAGACAAGGTGGGAATACAGGATGTAGACTACTCAAATCCTTATATCGCCTCAAATAGGCATCTAGACAGTGGAACCTCAAGCTCACTAATGCACTCCTACAAACTGGTTTCAAACAAAGCAAAGATGATCACTCCTTATTCATCTTGGAGAAACAGAACAGACAAGTTATAATACTTGTGTATGTGGATGACCTTCTCATTACAGATGATGATGTTGGTCTCATCCATGAAGCCAAGAACATCTTACAACATAGCTTTAAGATGAAGGATGTAGGGACTCTGAAATACTTCCTAGGAATAGAGGTGTGCAGGTCACAACAGGGAATTTTGCTTTGCCAAAGAAAATATGCTTTGGAACTGATTGCAGAGTTAGGATTGTCAGGTTCCAAACCTGCCTTAACTCCAATGGAGCAGAACAAGAAACTTACCGCTGTCGAATATGATAAGCACTGTGAACTCAGTGATGACACAACATTAGAAGATGTAAGAGAGTACCAAAGATTGGTTGGGAAGCTGCTTTACTTGATACTAACCAGGCCAGACATAGCATATAGTGTGCATACCTTGAGCCAATTTATGCAATCTCCTAAGAAGTCACACCTTGAAGCAGCCTACAGAATTATGAAGTATGTGAAAAATGAGCCAGGATTAGGAGTATTGATGAGTGCAGAAAAGAGCATAGCCTTAAAGGCATTTTGTGATGCAGACTGGGAAAGCTGTCCAAATTCAAGAAAATATGTAACAGGGTACTTGGTGAAGCTAGGGAACTCTTTGTTAGCTTGGAAGTCGAAGAAACAAAACATAGTTGCAAGAAGCTCAGCAGAATCAGAGTACAGGAGCATGGCCCTGACAGTAGCTGAGCTTATATGGATACTAGGCTTACTCAAAGAGTTGGAGATCAATATTGATGTCCCAGTTCAACTGTTTACAGACAGTAAGGCAGCAATGCAGATAGCCAACAATCCTGTGTTTCATGAAAGAACAAAACACATAGAAGTTGAGTGTCATTTCATAAGAGAAAAGGTGCAGCAAGGAATGGTACATCATGAGTATGTGCCTACAGAAGAGCAAGAAGCAGACATTTTGACAAAGGGACTTGGAAGTGTGCAACACTATCATTTGTTGTCCAAGCTAGGGTTGTTGAATATCTTCACACCACCGAGCTTGAAGGGGGGTGTTGAAGTGCTGCAATGACAGCTGGATGCTAAGGCTGCGTTAGGTGACAAGCAGTAGCTTTAGCTTACTGGTAGTTAGTTGTTAATAGTTAGTTACAACAAAATTAGGATTATTGTTAGTGGTAATTAAAGGGAGCTAATTAGTTGTGTATATATACACGTGTATATATCAGTGAAGACCAACTTCTTCACTTGTAATCAGATCAGTTTTTTTTTCTTAATTCACAGATATTACAACTGTCCAGAAGCTTCCATTGACAGCCTTCATCTTTTTCCTTCTTAGTTGAGCTTAACCACCAGTCAGTAATGGTGGATTTAACAGAATTTCTAGAGCATTGTGACGAGTTGGTAAGTCTTGAAATTTCATGTTGTTATATTAAAAAGCACGAAGCCGTCGTTCGCCTTTTTTACCTTTTAAAAATGGGATTTTTTCATTCCTATACACTATTTGAAACTTTATTACCCTTAATGTTCATGTTTAGATAATTACCCGGCATAAACAAGTTTTGTTTACAAGATATATACAATCTACCTTAAAAGGCTCCCAAATCCATTATTTGTGCCTTCAATCAAGGGCTTTAGTTACACTCTTTTCCTTTTTTTCCTCCTCTCTCCCCTCTTCTCTCCAAACAAATGCAATTTAGATTTTTTTTTCCTACTTATATTCTGTATTTTATTTCCTACTATTTCAGTTGTAATCAAAATTTAAAATCTGGAAAGGAGCAAATAAATGAGCTTAGCCAGTCAGCTGCGTTACCTCACAAATTTGGAAGCTTCCCTTCAACCAAACCAAATACTATCAAAAAAATAAAAAAGAAGGCTAAAATATGGTATTCCATATTTATAAATCAGATCTTATTATTGAAGGAACCAAAAGAAAGACGAAAAAATCATACAGAGAAAACGTAGAAGTTCAGGCACAGACCTCTGTCATGTTTTGTGTGCATCAAATTATAACTCAAAGTAATATTTTTGTTAGGTTTGAATTTATAAAATCAGTTTTATCTATCTCTAACTCTCTGTCTGTACAATTTATTTAGTTGTCAGTTTGTTAACATATTATGAATTCGTTTATAAGCACACAATTTATTCATGGGAATTTTTTTGTACACTATCCAGTTAAATACAACTAAACTAACATACAACTTAAATACAAATTTGATACAAAATTTAAAATAATATGTCTTTTATATATTTTGTATCTGATTTACACATAGTAAAAATAAATTTCATACAACTAATTATATATTATACAATCTATCTACAACTTATCTACAATTTATCTACAACTTTCACACATTATTTCTACCCAATTAAATACAAACAAATTCTATACAAAATTTATACAATATGTATTTTGTATATTTTGTACTTGATTTATACATAGTAAAAATGAATTTCATACAACTAATTATATATTATAAAACTTATCTACAACTTTCACTCATTATTTCTATCAAGTTAAATATAATTAAAATAACATACAACTTAAATACAACTTTTATATAAAATTTATACAATATGTCTTTTGTATATTTTGTATCTGATTTATACATAGTAAAAATAAATTTTATACAACTAATTATATATGACACAATTTATCTACACTTATCTACAACTTATCTACAATTTTCTTATAATTTTTCTACAATTTTACTACAATTTCGTAAATATAGTGCATATCACGTCTTCTTCTTCTTCTTATTCGACTTTCAATCTGATATTCAGCTAAAATCAAGTCTAATCTTCACCAAAACACCCTCAAAATTGAGATATAAACTCCAAATCATATTCTCAATTGTTTTGCAACAACACCCAATTCAAACAAGTAATATTATTTGAAAACTCAAATTCGAATTCAAAGCTTCAAAGCTTTTTAATGGCTATCAATGGTGGAATTGCTGCTCTCTTTTCCTTTGCTTTACATTACTGGACGTAGGGATTGAGAGATAGAGAAAGAAGTAGAGAGAATTCCCAATTGTTTTGCAACAACACCCAATTCAAACAAGTAATATTTTTTGAAAACCCAAATTCGAATTCAAAGCTTCAAATCTTTTTAATGGCTATCAATGGTGGAACATCTGATCCTTTAACTTTATTAGGGTTGTTCTTTGAAGCTCTGTTCTTCTTCATTGAAAATCGTTGAAGCTAGCTTTGCAAAAGTCGTTAATGGGGGTATGAACTTTGAAGAACAGTACAAATTTTGACTGATTTTTTAAGAAAGTACTTGCAAAATGCGTTAATGGATGGGTTAACAATTTTTGGCTGGTTTTAGAAGAGAAAATCGTGGGGTGTGGTTTGATACGTGGGTTAGGGGGTGGGATTTGGAGAGAGAAACGTGGGGGAGTGGGAATATACGGTAGAGTTAAATTAGGAGACTAATTAATACCATTAAATCCCCTAAAATATACATAAATAGTAATTAGGTATATAAAAGGTAATTATATTAAAAGTTGAGTAGGGAAGGTAATATAAATTCATATATGGTATAGGAATGTAAAAATTTCTTTTAAAAATACATTTTACATTGAACATAGTTGTAATTTAAGTTACTTTCCCAGTATTAAGGATTTAAAAATTATGTAAAACTTTTAGAAAAATCAAAGTTGGAAACTTTCGTGTACTTAGAACTCCTTTTAGGTTTAGGAGTCCTTATAGTTTGTTATATAAACACAATAACCGATTAAAATTCAACTAAAATCTTGAAAACCCCAAAGTTGGAAACTTCCATGTACTTAGAACTCCATTTAGGTTTAGGAGTATCTTTATACTTTGTTATATAATTATAATAACCCATTAAAATTCACCTAAAAATTTGGAAAAATCAAAGGTAAAACTTTCGTCTTTCTTAAACTTCTTTTAGAATTGGGGGTCTTTATACTTTATATAACTATGACCAAGTAATCATATATAGGACTAACCCAAGCAGCCTTGAAGATCCCTTTGGCCCTAAGCTCTAATTCTCACCGGCAGAATTCCGTCTTTAACCCGGCTCTTATCAAAATTTTGATCGCTTTCCTTTGTCAGCTCTGAATATTATAAAGGTTAGCTCGGTTTTAGTTCCTGACTTACTATTACCTTTGAAGTCTCTGTAGGGTTGCGTAAGTCAGCTTTTGATCTAAGGATTAAATGTTTAGTTTAATTTGATCATGAAGTGTGAGGGTTGAGTTTAATTAATTAGTTTGGTGCCTTGAATATTTAAGGTCTTTTAAACGTATAAAGGTTTTGATAAACTAATAATAAGGGAGTTGATATTTGCAATTCACTTATCTGGACAGGTTTGAATGCGATCATACCAGACGAAGTTCAGGGAAACCTATGAATATATCTAACAAACTTAGGTTAATTGCTTATATTTGCATGTTTTATTATTTTTGAATTTAAGTTATGTAAATAGATAACAACTGAAACTTGCATATTTTATACGCTTTCTTTTCTTTTATAAAATAACTTATAGATAAATCTTATAAAAATCATACGTCCACTTATGAGTTTATTATTTTTAGATATAAATTTTATGATAATTGATAGGCGATAGGTTTGTGTCTAGAGACTACAACCTAACCGACATATAATGTTGATATGATTTTTTTCACTTTTTGAATGCATACATCAGTGTGACGTGTCCTAAACAAGTTGTCGTTTTATTTAAGCTCAAATTCATGTCTTTTAGGCGATATTTATAAATTTATTAATCTCAATAAACTTCATTAATCTCTTGTTCTTTGTTTCTTCTTGTTGATCGATGAAGTAAACAGTACTCTATAATTTTGGTGCACAAAAAATTAATGATCAAAAATTTAGATAAGTTGATGAAATTTTATTTTCTTGTATTCATTATTGAATTTTTCTGTAAAGAGTCGATTGTTCACGAAAAATATGTTTTCACGAAATCTATGTTAGCTTTTGTAAGTTATCAATCCCATTAGTTAAAATATCACATCTATTATAGGTGAAGAAAAGAACCTCCTTGTAATCACTCAAAATTTTTATTTTGATATCACTTTTAAAGTAACTCTATCCCATTTTCCCGTATTTTTCAATGGTATATGCATTAATTTATTGTCTTCGCATAATATTTTTTAATAATTAACACGAGATGATACTGTGAAATGTTGTTTGATCATTTAACGTGCATTTTTTCATAATAACTGAAATTGATCCATGATAATTTGTGAAATTGAAGTGAGAAAATTATCAATTAGAATTTTTTTAAGTTGAATATAATAATTGATACTTAAGAATTTCTTTTTGCAGTTTCTTCCATTATTAATACTCACTATTTCATGACACTTTTATTTTTATAACTCCAAATTTAATTTTTTAATATAATATTTATGTGATCTTTTTAAAAAGAATTTGTATTTCATTTAATATATATATATATATATATATATATATATATG
>ML378019.1:48288-61284 GCA_005239525.1 Nicotiana knightiana | reverse complement strand
ACACACCACCACCTGATCAGCTGGTATACGTTGATGATTTGCTCACAGTGGCCGAGATGATATGATGGGATGCCCCAGAAGCTTGGTGTACGACCCGATAGGTCGTTTGAGAGTTAGCGGTCCGATCCCCTAATAACTGCATTCCCCATGCCTATTTCTGCTTTTGGGACTTTTCGAAACGTTGAGTGGTGAAATTCGGAGAGTTTTTGGACACATAGTCCTTATATGTGAGTTTAAGCTTATAGAAATCGGACCGTAGTTGAAACTGTGTGAAGACAGGTCCAGAATGGGATTCCGTCAACTCTGTTAGCTCTGTTGGGTGATTTTGGAGTTAGGAGCGTGTCCGGGATGTGTTTTCGAGGTCTGTAGTAGATTTAGGCTTGAATTGGCGAAAGTTAAAATTTCGGCGATTTCGGTCGATAGGTGAAATTTCGATATCGGGCTCATAATGTAATTCCGAGAGTGGATGTAGGTCCGTTGTGTCATTTGTGACCTGTGTGTAAAATTTGAGGTCATTCGTACTAGTTTTGATGTGTTTCGGCATCGGTTGTAGATTTTGGAAATTTCATAAGTTTTTAGGCTTAAATCCATGTATTATTGGTGATTTTGGTGTTACATGATGTGTTTTGAAGGTTCTACTAAGTTTGGATAAGGTATTAGGACTGGTTGGTAAGTTTGGTTGAGGTCCCGGGGGCCTCGGGGATGTTTCAGATGCTCAACGGGTGATTTCTGGAACTTGGAGAACAGCTGAACCATTGCTGGTTCTGTTGTCTCGCACCTGCGGACGGGGAACCGCAGGTGCGGAAGAGGGGCTTGCAGGTGCGGGCTTGGTCAAGGTCAACCAGTTCCCGCAGATGCGGTCTGGGTTCCGCAGGTGCGGAGCTGCATATGCGGCCTAGTGACCGCAGGTGCGGTCTCAGTCCTTTTAGTGAGTTTTCGCACATGTGATGGATTTTCCGCAGGTGCGGGACCACAAGTGCGGTCCGAGGGGTGCAAGTGCGGGATCGCTGGGCAGTTTATATCAAATTCGAGGGCTTGAAATTTATATCTTCTAAAAATGATTTGGAGCTCGTGAGTAGGAGATTTGGAGTGGGTTTTCAGGAAAAGATTCATAGGTAACAATTCCTAACCTTATTTCACTTGTATATCATTTATCTATTGCAAATTCTTCCATGCAATCAATGAATTGGGTGAAAAAAAATCATGAAAATGGGAGTTTCCCCAATTAGATATCCGAGAATTTAATAAGATTTTGACGTTGGTTTTCGATGATTCTTGTTCGAGTGAGTTCGTGAGTGAATGGATGTTCTAAATTTGTAACTTTCACTCGATTCCGAGACGTGGGTCCGGGGGGACTTTTGGGCAATTTTCCTAATTTCGCGTAGTAGCCTCGAACTTATTAGCTATTTTGATTCCTTAAAGTGATATTTATATTATGCAATCAAATTGAATAGTTTGGGCCATTCGGAGTCGGATACTCGTGGCAAGAGCGTGGTTTTGAGTTGAGTAGCAGAGTCGAGGTAAGTGGCTTGCCTAACTCTGTGTTGGGGACTTCCCGTTAGGCTATTTTAATACTGTTTTATGTTGTTTGGGCGCCGTGTACGTGAGGTGACGAGTACACACATGGGCCATTGTTGCTAAAACTCCATTTTTCCCTCCATGACTTAAAATCATTTCATTCATATTTCACTGTGTCATGTATTGACTATGTAGTTTAGATTAGGAAGTAGTATGTCTACCTGTTTTACTTGAACTTCCCCTAGTTGTTACTATGTGTACCATGTTTAGGTAGTTTTATCCATATTTTTGCCGGTGATTTCCCTGAACTATTTTAAATAAAAATTATATCCGGTATTTGTACTGCATTGCATATTTAAATTGGGACTACGAACGAGATTCCGGGAGCTTTCCCCCTGTACTGCATTGCATATTTAAATTGGGACTACGAACGAGATTCCGGGAGCTTTCCCCCTGTATTGCATTGCATATTTAAATTGGGATTGCGGACGAGATTCCGGGAGCTTCCCCTCTATATTGCATAGCATATTTAAATTGGGACTACGAACGAGATTCCGGGAGCTTTCCCCCTGTACTGCATTGCATATTTAAATTGGGACTACGGACGAGATTTCGGGATCTTTCCCCCTGTACTGCATTGCATACTTGTTACTGTGATATATGTTGTACTGAGTCGAGGGCTCCCTGTTATTATTTTCTTTTAGCTCATTGTTTCTACTGATTTGCCTTAGCTTATTATATCTCTCTTTTCAAATTTTAAACTGTTTTTACTATAAAAATCCAGTAGAGCCTTAACCTGACCTCGTCACTACTCGACTAGGGTTAGGCTTGGCACTTACTGGGTACCAATTTGTGGTGTAGTCATGCCATTTCCTGCGCATGTTTTTCATGTGCAGATCCAGGTACCAGCACTTCGTTTCGTGGCTAGGGGTCCGAGCAGCAGCTTCCAGGAGACCGAAAGGTAATTCTGCCGCGTCCGCAAAGACCTTCGAGTAACCTTCCACTCCAGACTTAGATAGATTTATTTCATGTAATTCCTTACGTTGTATAGAGCACCTAGGGATAGAGCTTGTGACTAAAGTGATATTCCGGTTTTTGGGAAGTTGTATTTTGTCCGCGCCAAGTGGCGATGCTTCATTTGTAGACTCACTTTATTCCGTCTTTATTTTATTGCTTCTATTTAATATGTTTTTTTGCAATTAGGCTTACCTAGTCGTAGAGACTAGGTGCCGTCATGATGTCTTTCGGAGGGTAAATCGGGTCGTGACAAGTTGGTATCAGAGCGTCTAGGTTCATAGGAGTCACAAGTCAAAGCCGGTTTATTAGAGTCTTGCGTATCAGTGCGGAGACGTTCCTATCTATCTTCGGGAGGCTATATAACTATTTAGAACAATCATATTTCTTTGATTTCCTTGTCGTGCGAGTTATTGACATCAAAAATTCTAAAATTCTATTATATTCTTTCCTACAGATGGTGAGGACCCGTATTGGGAGGACCGACAACCATGCACCCGAGCCCCCTGCCAGAGCAGCCAGAGGCTGGGGTCGGGGTAGAGGACGACCACGCGGTACAGCCCGGGCATCGGCGAGAGCAGCGGCAGAGGAGCCTATGGAAGCCCCAGCTGAAGGGCCGGCACAGGAGGTCCCTATTTCTTCTCCAGCCTTATAGGAGACTTTAGCTCAGTTCATGAGCATGTTCAGTACTCTAGCTCAGGCTGGACTACTCCCGATAGCTCCCGCTACATCTTAGGCCGGGGGAGGGGCACAGACTCCCGCAGATCGCACTCCTGAGCAGAGGGGATATATTGATCAAGCCCCGGAGTATATTCCTATGCCCCCAGCGGCTCCAGTTCGGCATGATGCTCGGGCAGCTGCTTCTGAGGCCGAGCAACTCAGACTTGAGAGGTATAGGATGTGCCACCCACCTACTTTCAGCGGACTAGCTTCGGATGACGCACTAGGATTTCTTGAGAAGTGTCATCGTATTCTCCGCACTATGGGCATCATGGAGACCAGTGGGGTTTCTTTCACCGCTTTTTAGCTGAGGGGAGCGTCATATCAGTGGTGGCGGGCCTATGAGCTGAGTAGTCCGGACAAGGCAGCCTCACTCACTTGGACTTAGTTTTCAGAGATGTTTCTGCGAGAGTAAGTCCCTCAGATCCTCAGGGATATTTGGCGCGCAGAGTTCGACCAGTTACGCCAGGGTACTATGACTGTGTCGGAGTATGCAGTCCGTTTTAGCGAGTTAGCTCGGCATACACCATCCTTGGTTGCCAAAGTTAGCGAGCGTGTTCACCGTTTTATTGAGGGATTGCATCCTAGTATTCAGACCAGTATGGACAGAGAGTTGGAGATGGATATCACCTACCAGCAGACAGTGAGTATTGCCAGGAGAGTAGAGAGCATGTTCACCCGGGACAGAGAGAGAGAGGCCAAGAGGTCTCGAGGGACTGGCCATTTTTCTGGAGCTCGTGCACTAGCAGCACGCTATGGTAGGGTCTTTGTG
Source organism: Nicotiana knightiana (assembly GCA_005239525.1). NCBI lineage: Eukaryota > Viridiplantae > Streptophyta > Magnoliopsida > Solanales > Solanaceae > Nicotiana > Nicotiana knightiana. The sequence goes on along the minus strand of ML378019.1, from coordinate 57,260 downwards.
GGTCACCCTATTCATTCAGCCCTTCCAACAGCCAGCGGTATTCCAGCTCCTCCTAGACCTCGGGAGTTCTATTATGTATCGCCAATATCCAGTGTGCCTCCAGCTCGAGGTGTTATTTTCGGCCAGCCCAGCAGGCAGCTCCTATTCAGTCTCAGCCGCAGCGTCCTCCGAGGGGTTGCTTTCAGTGTGGTGACACTCCTCACGTGATTAGAGATTTCCCCAGGGCCAGGAGGGGTGCACCTCCATAGTATTATCAGCCTTCACGTGCTCCGCCGGGTCCTCCGGCTATTCTTCCAGCCCCAACTGCCACTCCACCTCCTCAGTCAGCTCGAGGTGGGGGTCGGGGAGGTAGGGGTTGCCCTAGAAGGGGAGGCCAGGCTAGGTACTATGCCCTTCCATCCCATTCCGAGGCCGTTGCTTTAGACTCAGTCATCACATGTATTGTCCCTGTCTGCCATAGAGATGCATCAATGTTATTTGATCCAGGCTCTACGTATTCATATGTGTCCTCTTATTTTGATCCACATTTGGGGATATCTCTGGATTCTTTGAGTTCCCCTGCTTATGTATCTACTCCTGTGGGAGACTCTCTAGTTGTGGACCGCGTATATCGATCGTGCTTGATTTCTCTTACTGGTTTTGAGACCAGGGCTGATTTATTATTACTCAGTATGGTAGATTTCGATGTTATCTTGGGCATGGACTGGTTGTCGCCCCATTATGCTATTCTTGATTGTCATACTAAGACCGTGATGCTGGCTATGCCAGGCTTGCTGAGATTAGAGTGGAGAGGTACCTTAGAGTATACTCCCAGCAGGGTCAATTTTATTTCTTAAGGCTCAGCGGATGGTTGAGAAGGGGTGTGATGCGTACTTAGCCTATGTGAGAGATGTCGGTGTTGGTACCCCTCCAGTTGAGTCAGTCCCAGTAGTGAGGGACTTTCCTGATGTATTCCCAGCTGATCTTCCGGGTATGCCGCCCGACAGAGATATTGATTTCGACATTAATTTGTTGCCGGGCACACAACCCATTTCTATCCATCCTTACTGTATGGCTCCTCCTGAGTTGAAGGAGTTGAAGGAGCAATTACAAGAGTTGCTTGATAAGGGTTTCATCAGACCCAATATATCACCTTGGGGCGCTCCAGTATTATTTGTGAAGAAAAAAGATGGTTCTATGCATATGTGTATTGATTATTGGCAATTGAACAAGGTCACCGTGAACAACAGGTATCCTTTGCCTCGCATTGATGATTTATTCGACCAGCTACAGGGTTCCAGGGTATTCTCCAAGATTGACTTGCGTTCTGGCTATCACTAGTTGAAGATTCGGGAGCCGGATATCCCGAAGACTGCCTTCAGGACGAGATATGGCCACTATGAGTTTCTTGTTTATGTCATTTGGGCTGACCATTGCCCCCGCAACTTTTATGCGTTTGATGCACAGTGTGTTCCGGACTTATCTTGATTCCTTCGTCATTGTGTTTATTGACGACATTCTAGTTTATTCCCGATCATGGGAAGATCATGAGCAACACTTGAGGACTGTGCTTCAGACTTTGAGGAAGAATAGATTGTATGCAAAATTCTCTAAATGTGAGTTCTGGCTTGATTCAGTGGCATTCTTGGGCCATATAGTGTCTTGGGATGGGATCAAGGTAGATCCGAAGAAGGTGGAGGTGATACAGAGTTGTCCTAGACCGTCATCAGCTATGAAAATCCGCAATTTCCTTGGTTTGGCTGGGTACTATCGCCGTTTTATGGAGGGATTTTCATCCATTGCAGCACCGATGACCAGGTTGACTCAAAAGGGTGCTCCGTTCAGGTGGACTGAGGAGTGTAAGGAGAACTTTTAGAAGCTCAATATAGCCCTGACAACAACTCTAGTGTTGGTACTGCCTACGGGTTCAGGGTCCTATACCGTCTATTGTGATTCTTCGAGGATTGGCCTCGGAGTGGTGTTGATGCAGGATGGTAGGGTGATTGCCTACGCGTCCAGACTGTTGAAGTTACATGAGAAGAACTATCCAGTTCACGATCTCGACTTGGCAGGGATAGTTCACGCCCTGAAGATATGGCGTTATTATTTATACGGTGTTACCTGTGAGATTTTCACTGATCACCGGAGTTTGCAACACATATTCAAGCAGAAGGACCTCAATTTGCGCCAGCAGAGATGGTTGGAGTTGCTAAAGTACTATGCCATCACTATATTGTACCACCCGGGGAAGGCCAATGTGGTGGCCGACGCCTTGAGTCGCTGGGTGGAGAGTTTGGCATATCTTCCGACAGTTGAGAGGCCTTTAGCCTTAGATATTCAGTCCTTAGCCAGTCAGTTCGTGAGGTTGAATCTTTCAAAGCCTTGCAGGTTTTAGCTTGTGTGGTGGCTCGATTTTCTCTTTATGACCGCATTCGGGAGCGCCAGTATGATGAGCCCCACCTTCTGGTTCTTCAGGACAGGGTTCGGCGAGGTGACGCCAGAGATGTGACTATAGGAGATGACGGTGTGATGATGATGCAGGGTCGGATCTGTGTGCCCAATGTGGATGGGCTTCGGGAGTTGATTCTTGAGGATGCCCATAGCTCGCGGTACTCCATTTCATCCGGGCACCGTGAAGATGTACCAGGATATGAGACAACACTATTGGTGGAGAAGGATGAAGAAAGATATAGTGGAGTTTGTCGCCAAGTGTTTCAACTGTCAGCAAGTCAAGTATGAGCATCAGAGACCGGGAGGGTTACTTCAGCAGATTGAGCTTCCAGAGTGGAAGTGGGAGTGGATCACCATGGACTTCGTGGTTGGCCTTCATCGGACTTTGAAGAAGTTCGATGCTATTTGGGTGATTGTGGATCGGCTAACCAAGTCAGCCCATTTCATTCCGGTGTTGACTACATACTCCTCCGAGAGGTTGGCGGAGATTTATATTAGGGAGATTGTTCGCCTCCACGGTATTCCAGTATCTATCATTTCAGACAGAGGTACACAGTTCACTTCACGGTTCTGGAGAGCCGTTCAACAGGAGCTAGGCATCAGGGTAGAGTTTAGTACAACTTTTCACCCTCAGAAAGACGGGAAATCCGAGTGCACGATTCAGATTCTTGAGGATATGCTCCGTTCCTGTGTGATGGATTTTGGAGGGTCATGGGACGGATACTTTCCACTTGCAGAGTTTGCTTATAATAACAGCTACCAGTCCAACATTCATATGGTTCCGTATGAGGCTTTGTATGGTAGACGGTGCCGGTCCCCAGTGGGATGGTTTGAGTCGGGCGAGGCCCGATTGTTGGGTACAGATTTGGTCCAGGACGCCCTGGACAAGGTGAAGGTGATTCAGGAGAGACTTCACACAGCTCACTCCAGGCAGAAAAGTTATGCGGACCGGAAGGTTCGTGAGTTGACATTTATGGCTGGTGATCGGGTTTCGCTTTGGGTATCGCCTATGAAGGGCGTCATGAGGTTCGGGAAGAAGGGTAAACTGAGTCCGAGATTTATTGGCCCTTTTGAGGTGTTGCGACATGTCGGGAAGGTTGCTTATGAGCTAGCCCTGCCTCCCAACCTAGCAGGAGTTCATCCAGTATTCTATGTCTCCATGCTCCGGAAGTATCACAGTGACCCAACTCATGTTTTGGATTTCAGTTCAGTCCAGTTGGACAAGGATTTATCATATGTTGAGGAGCCAGTAGCTATATTGGATAGAAAGGCCAGAAAGCTCAGGTCAAAGGATATTGCGTCAGTAAAGGTTCAGTGGAGGGGTCAGCCGCTTGAGGAGGCGACTTGGGAGATTGAGAAGGTTATGCGCAGTCAGTACCCTCATCTTTTCACAGTTTCAGGTATGTCTCTGTACTCGTTCGAGGACGAACGATTTTCTTAAGAGGGGGAGAATGTAACGACCCGGTAAGCCATTTTGAGAGTTAACGCTTACCCTAATAATTGCTTTCCCCATGTCTATTTATTCTTTTGGGACTTGTCAGAATGTTGAGTGGTGAAATTTGGAGAGTTTTTGGGCACATAGTCCTTATATGTGAGTTTAAGCTTTAGAAATCGGACTGTAGTTGGAACTGTGTGAAGACGGGTCCGGAATGGGATTTTTTTGACTCCATTAGCTCCGTTGGGTGATTTTGGAGTTAGTAGCGTGTCCGGAATGTGTTTTCGAGGTCTGTAGTAGATTTAGGCTTGAATTGGCGAAAGTTAGAATTTCGGCGATTTCGGCCGATAGGTGAAATTTTGATATTGGGCTCGGAATGGAATTCCGAGAGTGGCTGTAGGTTCGTTGTGTCATTTGTGACCTGTGTGTAAAATTTGAGGTCATTCGGACTAGTTTTGATGTGTTTCAACATCGGTTGTAGATTTTGGAATTTTCATAAGTTCTTAGGCTTGAATCCATGTATTATTGGTGATTTTGGTGTTATGTGATGTGTTTTGGAGGTTCGATTAAGTTTGGATAAGGTATTAGGACTGGTTGGTAAGTTTGGTTGAGGTCCCGGGGGCCTCGGGGATGTTTTGGATGCTCAACGGGTTATTTTTGGAACTTTGAGAACAACTGAACCATTGCTGGTTCTGGTGTCTCGCACCTGCGGACGGGGAACCGCAGGTGCGGACACGCAGGTGCGGAAGAGGGGCTCGCAGGTGCGGGCTTGGTTAAGGTCAATCAGTTCTTGCAGGTGCGGTCTGGGTTTCGCAGGTGCGGAGCCGTATATGCGGTCTGCGGAGCCGCAGATGCAGCCTAGTGACCGCAGGTGCGACCCCAGTCCTTTTAGTGAGATTTCGCACCTGCGATGGATTTTCCGCAGGTGCGGGACTGCAGGTGCGGTCCGAGGGGTGCAGGTGCGGGATCGCTGGGTAGTTTATATCAAATTCGAGGGCTTGAAATTCATAACTTCTAAAAATGATTTGGAGCTCGGGAGTAGGTGATTTGGAGTGGGTTTTGAGAAAAAGATTCATAGGTAACAATTCCTAACCTTATTTCACTTGTATATCATTTATCTATAGCAAATTCTTCCATGCAATCAATGAATTGGGTGAAAAAATCATGAAAATGGGAAGATGTTTCCCCAATTAGAAATCCGAGAATTTAATAAGATTTTGACGTCGGTTTTCGATGATTCTTGTTCGAGTGAGTTCGTGAGTGAATGGGTGTTCTAAATTTGTAACTTTCACTCGATTCCGAGACGTGGGCGCGGGGGGACCTTTTGGGCAATTTTCCTAATTTCGCGTATTAGACTCGAACTTATTAGCTATTTTGATTCCTTAAAGTGATATTTACATTATGCAATCGAATTGAATAGATTTGGGCCATTCGGAGTCAGATACTCATGGCAAGAGCGTGGTTTTGAGTTGAGTAGCGCAGTCGAGGTAAGTGGCTTGCCTAACTCTGTGTTGGGGACTTCCCCTTAGGCTATTTTAATACTGTTTTATGTTGTTTGGGCACCGTGTACGCGAGGTGACAACTACGTACATGTGCCATTGTTGCTAAAACTCCATTTTTCCCTCCATGACTTAAATTATTTCATTCCTATTTCACTATCTCATGTATTGACTATGTAGTTTATATTAGGAAGTAGTATGTCTACCTGTTTTACTTAAACTTCCCCTAGTTGTTACTACCATGTTTAGGTAGTTTTATCCATATTTTTGCCTGTGATTTTCCTGAACTGTTTTAAATAAAAATTGTATCCGGTATTTGTACTGCATTGCATATTCAAATTGAGACTATGGACGAGATTCCGGGTGATTTCCCCCTGTATTTAAATTGGGACTACGAACGAGATTCCGCGAGCTTTCCCCCTGTACTGCATTGCATATTTAAATTGGGACTACGAAAGAGATTCCGGGAGCTTTCCCTCTGTACTGCATTGCATATTTAAATTGGGACTACAGACGAGATTCCGGGAGCTTTTCCCTTGTACTGCATTGCATACTTGTTACTGTGATATATGTTGTTCTGAGCCGAGGGCTCCCTGTTATTATTTTGTTTTAGCTCATTGTTTCTACTGATTTACCTTAGCTTATTATATCTCTCTGTTCAAATTTTAAACTGTTTTTACTATAAAAATCCAGTAGAGCCTTAACCTGACCTCGTCACTATTCGGTTAGGCTTAGCACTTATTGGGTACCAACTTGTGGTGTACTCATGTCCTTTCCTGCGCATGTTTTCCATGTGCAGATCCAGGTACCAGCACTTCGTTTCGTGGCTAGGGGTCCGAGCAACAACTTCCAGGAGACCGAAAGGTAATTCCGCGTCTGCAGAGACCTTCGAGTCACCTTCCACTCCAGACTTAGATAGATTTATTTCATGTAATTCCTTACGTTGTATAGAGCACTTTGGGATAGAGCTTGTGACTAAAGTGATATTCCGGTTTTTGGGAAGTTGTATTTTTTCCGCGCCAAGTGGCGATGCTTCATTTGTAGACTCACTTTATTTCGTCTTTACTTTATTACTTCTATTTAATATGTGTTTCTGCAATTAGGCTTACCTAGTCGTAAAGACTAGGTGCCGTCGCGATACCTTTCGGAGGGTAAATCGGGTCGTGACACTTGGTGATGTTATGTACGTGTAAACCTATGCATTATATGACATTTATATGCATATGAATGATATTATAAATATTTCATGATTTACAGAGCTATCCAGGCTTACAGGTTGAGTCATTTACTCCATGTTTCTTCCATGTCCTTTATATACTAATTTACATGCCTTACATACTCGGTACATTATTCGTACTGACGTCCTTTTGTTGGGGACGCTGCATTCATGCCTGCAGGTATAGATAATCAGTTTGACGAGCCCGCATAGTAGACGAGATTGGCATTCAGCGAAGGATCGGTAAGAATCCACCTCATTCGGAGTGCATCCGAGTCTATGAGTCATCGTGTCAGAGTCTTGCTACAGACTTATGGGTAGGCCGGTACCCTGTCCCATTTTTAGGTCAAATAATCTTAGAGGCTTTGTATACAAAGGTTCATTTTGTACAGTATGTCATAGGCCTTTCCAGCCCATATTTATTCATGTTTTAAGAAAAATGATTCAGTGATAAAGTGTTGCCCACTTACAAGTTGTACAGTATGAGTTGTGGCCATGTTGGCCCATGATAGTTAGAAAAACAAAATGAGTTATAGAGTGGTTTGCTCGGGCTAGTTAGGCACCGGGTGCCAGCCACGCCTCCCAAGGTTTGGGGCGTGACAATGGGAATTCTTCTTAGCAAGAATTATTGCAGTAGGATAATGGCTAGGAGGATTTGAAAAGAATTATGGCATTGCGATTTCCAAGGTTTAGCCAAGGCTTAGCTCAGGACCCCACTACTCGTAGTATTTGGTTTGGTATTGCTACCACACATGTATTCGAGAGTCATGATGATATTACCGAGGAACGTCTTTATCAGAATATTTTTGCTTCTCACTTCGGTCAATTAGCAATAATTTTTCTGTGGACTTCCGGAAATCTGTTTCATGTAGCTTGTCAAGGAGATTTTGAGTGGTGGGTATAGGACCCTTTACATTTAAGACCTATTGCTCATGCAATTTGGGATCCTCATTTTGGTCAACCGGCCATGGAAGTTTTTACTCGAGGGGGTGCTCTTGGCCCAGTGAATATCGCATATTCTGGTGTTTATCAGTGGTGGTATACAATTGGTTTACGCACTAATGAAGATCTATATTGGCGCTCTTTTTCTATTTTTTCTTTCTGCCATACCCTTAATAGCAGGTTGGTTACACCTACAATCGAATAATACATAATCACATAAATATAAATATGCAAAGGAATAGAGAATTTTTTTATCTTAAATAATCAATAAGAATTGCAAACTTGAAGAGGCGGGGGAGGGGGAGGGGGATTAGGTTGAACAATACTTGAGGCAGTGAGTACCGATGTAAAAGTTTTGTTCTAAAAGAAATATTGTAAGGATAAAGTAGTAAAAAATTTGGTCAAACTTAAAGTGCTTATAAGCTAAAAATTCATAAGTTGTGGGTGACCAGCTTATGGATTTTGGCTTATTTTGTACTTATAAGCAATTTTAACTTTACCAAATGCGTAGATAAGCCGAAAAGTGCTTATAATCTAGTTTGACCAGCTTATAAGCTTAGCCAAACACCCTCTTAAAATAGGTTGAAAACTCGTTAAAAATAACGTTTGGCTTAAAACCTATATTTGCCTACTTTTTTATAAGCGAAAAGGGCTAAAATTACCTCTCAACTTTGTTATATTGTTCACATCTATCATCCGTTATATTATTGGGTCATATCTACCCTTAGCGTTAATCAAACTTTTTAAAAATACCCTCCACCTAATAGAAAGTTACCAGATTAAAAAAAATGATCCGTTTTCTTTTTCAAGAATCCATTAACCTGAATGACTTGAATCAACACTATTTTTGTGAAACTTCAGCCTAGAGATAAAAAAATACTATATTTGCAAGAACAAACCCGAAAGAATCAGTCTCATAACTGATAAACCAATACATTAGAAATCAATCGTAATTATAGACGATTTCCTCTTATTCAAATTTGTATATTATATTAATACTTTTAGTAACCATGAGAAAATTCTACAATCACCTAAACTTCCTTCATCATGTTGAGGTCGTAGCCAAAGCCAGAGATGAATTTCTTTCTTCATTTGAATATTGAATTTGAAGAATCATTAGTCCTTATGGATAAGATTGTCGCGCCCCTTTTTTCTCGCTAAATCGGGTTTCGATATTTTTTGGGACAACTCCTCTTTTTGGGATGGGTAAGGAATTGGAAGAGTCGCCACCTAACGGATTAAGGTGCGTTAGGGCACCTAGAGCAATTAACTCATAGAACCAATTTACATCACTAGAGATCGGGTAAGGGTTCAAATTACCTTGAGGGAAGGTGTTAGGCATCCCTCGAGGTCCATAATAGTGGGTCCCGACCGAACTTAAATTAAGCGAATTAGTCTAAAAAGGGAAGAAAACAATTTGGACAAATACAATATTTAATATATTTTTTAA
>ML378019.1:0-40448 GCA_005239525.1 Nicotiana knightiana | reverse complement strand
AGTATAAGTGTGTCAGCACTCGAATCACAGGTATGATTCGCGATCGAGGGAAGCTTTATGGTAATTTGGTATAAATGTGTCAGCACCCGAGTCGCAGGTATGATTCGCGAGCGGGGGAAGCTTTATAATATTCAGTATAAGTGTGTCAGCACTCGAATCGCAGGTATGATTCGCGATCGAGGGAAGCTTTATGGTAATTTTGTATAAATTTTTCAGCACCCGAGTGGCAGGTATGATTCGCGAGCGAGGGAAGCTTTACGCCTATTCAGTGATTAGATATTCCTTAGACTCCGACCGGTTGTCTTATCCTTGTGTGCGCATGACTATTTGGTACGGTTTTATTGATATTGGCATGACCTGTATTTGGGAAAAAGGAAAGTGTACTTTGTTGTTTATACTCGGTAGTTACCTGAATTTCTGTACTTGATACATATTCGCTGCTCACTGTCTTACATGTCTACTGTATTTCACCATATTCTGTCATAAATTATATTGTTGGACCCTAGTGAGTGTCTAATGAAACCTCTCGTCACTACCTCTCTGAGGTTAAGCGGGCGACTTACTGATTGCACGTTATTTTTGTACTCATGCTACACTTGTTGTGCATTTTTATTGCACAGGTACTTTCATAGCGATTGGAGGATTCAGAGACTTAGGCGAGCTGCATCATCCGGAGGTGATCCGCAGCTGACGGAGTCTCCCTCACACTGTGTTTACTTTCAGTTTATATTTCCATGTCCAATTTGTATTTCCGACAGGCTTTGTGATGGTTGTATAAATTCTTAGAAATTGCTCATGTACTTGTGACACTAGGTTCTGGAGTAGGTTGGGATGTGTTGGGTTATATTTGCTATGGTGTAGTATTCAAACCCTTGTTTTTAACTAACATGTTTTTATTTGGTTGATATGTAATAAAGTGAAAGGAAATATTTTTCATAAATGTCAAAAACCGAAAAGTTATTTCAACTAATTAAGGGGTTGGCTTGCCTGACAGTGGTGTCCGGCGCCATCACGACTCGTAGATTTTGGGTCGTGACAACATGGTATCAGAACGCTAGGTTCCCATAGGTCTCACGAGTCATGAGCAAGTCTAGTAGAGTCTTGCAGATCGGTACGGAGATGTCTGTACTTATCTTTGAGAGGCTACATGGCTATTAGGAGTACTTCCCTTCTTGATTCTTCATCGTGCGAGTTGATTCCTTTAAGGCTTATGCCTATGTTCATTCCTACTCAATCTTACACATCCCGAAGCGCTTGCTATGGATCAGGATATGAGGAATGGAAATGGTACTACGAATGAAATCGAGATGCTTCCATATGTAATTAGTCGTGGCTGTTGTTATGGCCCTGCAAAAGGGTAATATGTATTCAGCTCAGTAGCTGTTTTTCTGGGAGCCTTAAGGCTGTGCTCGGGTAGTGATGATGTTTGCAATTGGTTGTCGCGCGGTGTCGTTATGATGATAGAATGCTTGCCCGTATAGGGTGATGAATGGTTTGAAGGGTGGTCTTCTTAGAGTTTGATTTTGAGATTTCAGTGCTTTTGTGTTGGCAGAGGAAGGGCATTTGGATTATGAATGGTCCGGTTGGGGTTGATAAGGTAGTAAGACTTGGTGTCTTCAAGTGAGGTGGGATATGCACCTGTGACATGTCGTCGTCGTCATTGATCGGATGAAATGTGTTTGGTTCGGCGGTGCTATGGTTTCTTCGGTTGCGTGGGGTCAGAGTATCGAGAAGAAGTGTTGAAGAATGCGGTTGGCAGGGATCGTGAGGTGCGGTGGTTCAGTACCGGATAAGTGTTGTTAATGAAGGCAGCTAGAGAAAGATGATCTTCGGAGAGCGTGAAGTCGTGGTGATCTGCTGGTTTGAGAGCTCCAGAGAACGGTCCTGAAGTAAGGCTAGGCGGTGGTGCCATTTCTAAGAGGCCAGGTGTAAGAAGCGGAAGTCGAGCAGTCGCAAAGTGGGGGAGTCCCACCATCTGTAGTTGGGTCGTAGGGTTGTCTTCGCATAGGGTCGCGGATTTTCGGTGTGTTGGCAAGTTATTTTAGCTAAGGGAAAGGAGTAAAATGGTGATTGTGCGTGGGGTTTGATGAATATGTGCAAAAGTTGGCCCTGTCGGGCCAGGGTTAAGCTTTGGAAGATTCAGGATTTAGGCTTAAGGCATGGGTGAGTTGTAAGGATAGTGACTCAGTCTTGTGTTTCCTTGAAAGGGGTGTTCCTGTGCTAGGAGAGCCTTGGAGTTGATTGTATTCGGGGCCAGTCAGAGTGGGTGACTCTCAACAGCAGTTCTAGTGAGTTCAAAAGTTAAGAATGAGGCGTTAAGGGTTTAGGCAACAGTATGATCGAGAGTCGAGCTTTTACAGAGTAATTTCTAAGAAAAAGAAGGATGGGTGGAATGTTCTATGATGTGTTTCAGCATGTAGGATAACATCGGGGGAGTGAGAGAAATAAACTCCGGATTGTAGAAGGATTATCAGAAGGGTATGAGGCGGGTTGTTGGATTTGGGCAGCATAGTCTCGTGAATCAAGGTCACTCGGGATGAGTGAGGGTTGAGTTGCTATAGGTTTAAGGAAGTTGTTATTATTCCTGAGGCAATTGAAGATGATAAAAGAAGATATGTTGATTAGCCATGGTTGAAATGGCACATTTGCGGTAGTGATCGGTTCCTTTGATGTGAATTAGTTATGCATGTGGTTTGTGCCGGTGTGTGCAGGGCTTGTCGGCTGTCGTAACGGATCTCATATGGGAGCATTTGAGTGTTATGGCCGTTCAGGTGTAGGCGGAGCCCGGAAGGGTTATGGTGGTATAGACTACTTAAGGATTTGCATGATTGGGTGATAATGGGAATTCACTCGTGTGTTGAGATGGTACTCTTGAATTGAGTCAAGTAAAAAGTTTCTATATGATGAAGTGTTCANAAGGGTTATGGTGGTATAGACTACTACTTAAGGATTTGCATGATTGGGTGATAATGGGAATTCACTCGTGTGTTGAGATGGTACTCTTGAATTGAGTCAAGTAAAAAGTTTCTATATGATGAAGTGTTCACCCTATTGGTGGTTTGGAAGTTATGATGGAATTCTTGCGCTACCTCATGTTGGTATGTTAGGTGCGGGAAGCAGTATGTAATTGGGAGTAAGAATCGAGATTGAGGTCTAATGTCTATAAGGATGTCATGAGCTCGGAAGAGCAAGAAAAAGTGATTAGAAAGTTCAGAGTAAGCTGGTGTTATCTTCAGTGTCACCTGAGATTGATATTCGTTGAAAGAGGCTCTGTACCCTGGTCATGGGTTCTTGATGTGTTTTGTGGCTTTAGTGTGGTCGGTATTATGGATGGGCAGACTTGTTGCCTTGTATGGAAGGTCGTGGAAGCATGACCGCGAAAAGATTGTATAAAGTGTAACATGTAGTCACTTGATGGATTTCAGATTTGGACTGAGTATAAAGAAGTGCAATATTGCTTAATTAATAATTTACGCCTGAAGGGCGTTCGGTTCAGTTGATTATGGATTATGGGGTGTTAGTCCCGGTGATGATGGTTGTTCTCATTTATTATGAGAGAAAGTGGGTTAATATGGACCGGGGCGAAAGCTATTAGCTTAGTTGGTGCGAGCAAGGTGGATCAATGTTTGTGGATGGATTTAAATATGATTATGGACTCCGTATGAGCCATGCATGTTCCTTTTAGTAGAGCGCTTTTCATTGAAAGGTATTAGAACAGCGGGTGTTGTTCCGTCTTCGTCAATTCGTGTGTTATTGTGATTGTACCGTGTGAGTTGTGAAACGGCTTTGATAATTTCTTATGTGTTGAGGTCCCGCGTAGTGGGGATGTTATGTGAGTAGGATAGCTCTTGAGATCTAGAGTGTATATATATATCGCACCTCAGTTGTGCTTGAGTTTTGTTGCATACAACTCTATCAGTCTCCCCAGGATAGTATTATGCACTTAGCGTGCTTGTGATTGATATTCAGTAATTTGTAATAGTGAGCGATTCAGCTCTGTGTATATTTCCTTATGTGAGTTTGGGATCGGGTGGCACGCCGCCACAGGTATGTTATTTGGATCGGGTTGCACGCCGAAACAGTGTGATGATGAGAAGGGTTAATATGTATTTATTTTCTTGTGTTTTATTTCCTATTTTCTAGTAAGAATTCATATTAGTTGCGTGAGCTGAATAGTCCGTCCTGAGTCGTTTCTTATTATCATGTTCGAGTTATGGCCTATTGGCGCGATGTGGTATCATGTGAGTCTGTTGGTCATGTTGGGGTGGTTTGTTGTCTGAGCAGTTCGTACTGGGTGAGACGAGATTATCAGATCAGGGATCAGTGCGATGAGGTTATGTGAAGTGTATATTAAAGAGAAAATACCATTATTCAGGTTCATAATGAAGTGATGATTCTAGTCAAGCTGAGGTATTCAAGGATTTGTTAACTCTGCAGTTGAGTATGAATTTCTGCACATTTCCTCCGTTGTGGTGGTATCGTCAACATTATAGCAGGGTGTATGTATATTTGTTATAAGGTGCATTGGGAGCATAAGATTTGTGGACCTTGGCTATTAAGGTTCAGGGAGCATCATTGTGGTCAGATGATGAGTTATGCGGTGCATGGTGCCGATTCAGCAAGGGTATGCAGTTATGATCTAGTATATCATGTGCTAATTGATGCAGTGCTTATATATTGGAACTAGTCCTGGCCAGAGAAAATTTCAGGTGTTTGAATGAATTCTAAGCTTATTATATGGAATAAAGAAGAAATCTCTAGATTTGATCAAGCTATTGTGCTCGACTAGGTTGTGGTAGCACGCACAGGTGCTCGAAATGTTAAACGGTGATTTCAGATAACTCCAGAGCAGTTCTTGGCATGTTCAAGGACGAACATCGATTTAAGTGGGGGAGAATGTAATGACCCGACCGATCGTTTTGAGCTCTAGCGCGTCGTTCAACGGTATGAAGTTGTGAGCAGCTTCGTTTCAGGTATTATGACCCGTGGGCGTAGTCGGAATTGAATTCCAGGTAGTTTAGAATTGATTTGGAAAGAAAATTCTCATTTCAGAAGCCTTAAGTTGGAGAAATCAACTAAGATTGGAATTTTGAGTAAACAACCTCTGAATCAGGATTTGAAGGTTCCAGCAGGTTCGTATGATGATTTCGAACTTGGATGTATGTCCGGCTCGGGGTTTGGATAACCCGGGAGCGCTTCGGTGTATATTGTGGAAGTTAACATTTTAGAAGGATTTCATGAATTTGTGCTTGAACTGCATATCAGTGAGGGTGATGTCCGTTTGGGATTCCGAGTCTGGGAATAGCTCCGTATGGTGATTCTGGAATTAGGAGCGCGATCAGAGGTGCATTTGGATGTCCGTAGGTCATTTTGGGGTCATTTGGCTAAAGATAAAAATTGCAAGGTTTTTGAAGAATTCGACCGAAAGTGGGAATTTTGATATCATAGTCGGAATGAGATTTCGAAAGTTGGAGCAGGTCCGTAATGTTGAATATGACTTGTGTGCATAATTTGTGGTCAATCGGAGGTGATTTGACGGGTTTCGGCATCGAATGTGGAAATTTGGAATTTCAAGTTCTTAAAGATTTGGATTGGAGAGTGATTCATCGTTTCAATGTTCTTTGATGTGATTTGAGGCTTCGAGCAAGTCTGTATTATGGTTTGGGATAGGTTGGTATGATTGGACGGGGCCCCGGGGGCCTCGGGTTGATTCCGAGTGGTTAACGGATCAAAGTTGAAGTTGGAAAAAGGGCTGAAGCTTGCTGTCATCTGGTGTAATCACACCTGCGAGGCTTTGACCGCAGGTGAGGCTAAGGGCGCCGCAGGTGCGAGATTGGGGCTGGAGATGAGGACACCAGAGGTGCGGAAGATTGGTCGCACTTGCGGAATCCCAGGTGCGAAGAGGGGATCGCAGGAGCGGGAATTTGCTGAGTCAAGTCAGAGCCACACCTGCGATGGAATTTCCGCAGGTGCGTAGCCGCAGGAGAGGCCATTGGATCGCAGGTGCGAAAGAGACCTGGGCAGAATGTTTTAAAGACGGGTTTATGTCATTTATCACCCATTTTTGATTGTCATGGGCAATTTTTGGAGAGCATTTCAAGGGGGATTCTCGTCAGGCATCAAGGTAAGTAAACTCCTTCCGTTTGTTAGATGAATACAAGATTATATGCGTGGATTAGACATGGAAATTGGTAGGAATTTGGGAAAATTTGGAGAAACCTAGAAAATGTAAATTTGAAATTTAGCCATGAATTTGAGTATGGAATGTAGAGTAAATTTCATGATTGAACTAGTAGAGCTATGGGTAGCATGTATCTTCAAGAATTTCGGATTTCCGTGCGCGTGGGCCCGAGGGGATTTTGGTCATTTCTGCGAGAGGGGTTGGGAAAGTATATAATCCGAATTTTTTTTGAGTATTAGGATGAATTTTCATTGCTTTGCCCTTATGTGGTAGTTTCAGAGCGTTGTGCCTCCGTGGGAGTCATCGGAAGGGCTTGGAAGCCGGTGTTGGAATTTCGGAGCAAGGTAAGTCTCCTTTCTAACTTTGTAAGGGGAAATCGTCCCCCTAGGTGAATTAATTCAATACATGCTATTATCTTCGAGGGCTACGTACACACGAGGTGACGGGAGTCCTTGCGTAGCTACTATTATGTCATGTCCGGGTAGTCTAGGACCCACTAGCATGCTTTATGTGTAATACCTCTAATCCTGCATGTAATATTAAACTGCTAATATAATCGAAGACGTAATTGAATATCTAAAAGAAAGCTAGAGTTCATCTTGTTAATCTTCTAAAAAGAGAATTTATCTCTCTATGGATATTTGTGTACCTGGACTAGGTTGTATCGTGGAATGTCATTAAACTTGACAAATGAGTTTCAAAAACAATTGATTTCAAAACTTATATTTCATGTTTCTTTTAATAAGGATTTTTCCACTTTCCTGAGAAAATTATTTTCTTGATAAAATACGGATTTAATGTGTGGAAATATGTCAGCAACCGAGTCGCATGTATGATTCGCGAGCGGGGTAAGCTTTATAATATTCAGTATAAGTGTGTCATCACTTGAATCGCAGGTATGATTCGCGGTCGAGGGAAGCTTTAGTAATTTGGTATGAATGTGTCAACACCCGAGTCACAGGTATGATTCGCGAGCGGGAGAAGCTTTATAATATTCAGTATAAGTGTGTCAGCACTCGAATCGCATGTATGATTCGCGATCGAGGGAAGCTTTATGGTAATTTGGTATAAATGTGTCAGCACCCGAGTTGCAGGTATGATTCGCGAGCGGGGGAAGCTTTATAATATTCAGTATAAGTGTGTCAGCACTCGAATCGCAGGTATGATTCGCGATCGAGGGAAGCTTTATGGTAATTTGGTATAAATGTGTCAGCACCCGAGTCGCAGGTATGATTCGCGAGCGGGGGAAGCTTTATAATATTCAGTATAAGTGTGTCAGCACTCGAATCGCAGGTATGATTCACGATCGAGGGAAGCTTTATGGTAATTTGGTATAAATGTGTCAACACCCGAGTCGAAGGTATGATTCGCGAGTGAGGGAAGCTTTATAATATTCAGTATAAATGTGTCAGCACTTGAATCGCGGGTATGATTCGCGATCGAGGGAAGCTTTATGGTAATTTGGTATAAATGTTTCAGCACCCGAGTCGCAGGTATGATTCGCGAGCGGGGGAAGATTTATAATATTCAGTATAAGTGTGTCAGCATTCGAATCGCAGGTATGATTCGCGATCGAGGGAAGCTTTATGGTAATTTGGTATAAATTTTTCAGCACCCGAGTCGCAAGTATGATTCGCGAGCGAGGGAACCTTTACGCCTATTCAGTGATTAGATATTCCTTCGACTCCGGCCGGTTGTCTTATCCTTGTGTGCGTATGACTATTTGGTACAGTTTTATTGATATTGGCTTGATCTGTATTAGGGAAAAAGGAAAGTGTACTTTGTTGTTTATTCTCGCTAGTTACCTGGATTTCTGTACTTGATACGTATTCGCTGCTCAATGTCTTACATGTCTACTGTATTTCACCATATTTTGTCATAAATTATATTGTTGGACCCTAGTGAGTGTCTAATGCGACCTCTCCGCACTACCTCTCTGAGGTTAGGCGGGCGACTTATTGAGTACACATTGTTTTTGTACTTATGCTAAACTTGCTGTGCATTTTTATTGCACAGGTACTTTCATAGAGATTGGAGGATTCAGAGACTTAGGCGAGCTGCATCATCCGGAGGCGATCCGCAGCTGACGGAGTCTCCCTTGCACTGTGTTTACTTTCAGTTTATATTCCCATGTCCAATTTGTATTCCGGACAGGCTTTGTGATGGTTGTATAAATTCTTAGAAATTGCTCATGTACTTGTGACACCAGGTTCTGGAGTAGGTTAGGATGTGTTGGGTTATATTTGTTATGGTGTAATATTCAAACCCCTGTTTTTAACTAACAGGTTTTTATTTGGTTGATATGTAATAAAGTGAAAGGAAATATTTTTCATAAATGTCAAAAACCGGAAAGTTATTTCAACTAATTAAGGCGTTGGCTTGCCTGATAGTGGTGTCCGGCGCCATCACGACTCGTAGATTTTGGGTTGTGACACCTGAATCCATCCAATGAAGGAAATGATGCTTGCTACGATCAATATCCGAACAAGACCTTGACTTTGAATCTAGATGATGGGTGGGACCCCCTCTCCCGCGCGATTTGATCTATAATGAGACCAAAGCAAGAATAATCAGTTGCCTGCGAAATCAACAGGAAAGCTTTGGCTGTTGCTTTAGCAAAGAAGGCAAAGGGCAGGTTCTGTAGTCAACTGAACTTGGTCACTTCCTGCTCTGTCGGGTCATTTGATCTTCTCAGTTCCATTCGGGCATACTCTTTCATAGGCTCGACACAGGTTGTGACGTCTGGTCCTTTCTTCTCTTCTNAAAAATCGGCTGCCTGCGAAATCAACAGGAAAGCTTTGGCTGTTTGCTTTAGCAACGACGGTAAAGGGCAGGTTCTGTAGTCAACTGCACTTGGTCACTTCCTGCTCTGTCGGGTCATTTGATCTTCTCAGTTCCACTCGGGCATACTCTTTCATAGGCTCGACACAGGTTGTGACGTCGGGTCCTCTCTTCTCTTCATGAATCTCAGTTGGAAGCCCACATTTTCATCAGACATCCAATGAAGTAGGAGCTCGCTCCCTACCTAGCGGTACTTCCATGGCTTGCCTCTCGAGGTCCTGTTTGAAAGGCAGTTGCGAGAATCTGTCTAGATTGAGTGGTCCTTTCTGATCAAATAATGTAAGGAAATAATGAGAACATGTAAATCGAACAAAAAAGAAAATATCAGTACCATAAAAGAAAAGGAAAGACTGAAATCTCAGTAGAGATTTCAAAAATCCTAATTTTGGGGTCAATAAAATCAATCAACAATTAGCGGCAAGAATCATAGAGACAGATAGACAGAAACATTAAAGGAAAAATACTTAAATAATAGAAAACCTTAAATTTAATATAAGTAAAAATAGAGAAATATAAAAGAACTATAATAGAGATGCACAAAGATATATAGACGGAAATAATTAAGATTTGAACCCTATTTGGTTTGATTTTGAAGAACCAAAAACCCTAAATTTTAGGGTAAGTAAAATCAGCGTATATAACCATAGAAATTATGATAAGAAGAATGCACAAATATAGATACATGGAAACATTAAAGGAAGAATGGAAAATCATTTTGGATCTGGAAAGATCTGAACCCTAGTTTTATGGTAAGTAAAAGATCTAACCAAAAATAGGTGGATTCGTGAGTAACAGAGTAAATATAGACGAAGAATATCATTAAAACAAGCTGAAATGAACCAAATCTAGTTTGAACTAGAGATTGAAAACCCTAACTGAAAGATACAAAAAATATTCGTACTCACAAAGGTTAGGATGAACCCAGACGAAAATAATCAACATATAAGAGGTTTTGAACCAGATTAGGGTCGAATATCTCGAGATCAACTTGCCATTTGAGGCAAGCCAGTCAGGTGATATAAAAAATGAGTAGTTGGTAAAGGGGTAAGACAAGATATGATGAGGGATCAAGGAACGATTCCATTTCCGGTAGGAATCGAAAGGGAGATGGGTGATGGCGGTCTAGGATTTGAGAAGAGAAAAGGGGAGATGAGAGTGTTTGAGGGCGACCTTTGGTGGAAAATGGTTTAGGGTTAGGGGGATGATAAGTTAAAATGGGGGAATTAATTAGGAGCTATTTATCTTCTGAGATCAACAATTGGGATTTTACAAGGGCTTGGGTCGGTTCTTTTAAATGGGTATGTGTCTGGGTTTGACGGGTATGAGTATTGGGCTGGTTAATGGGTTAGATTGTATTGGGTTCGGGTAATGGGCAGGCTAAGTCCGAAATTAATTAGGAAAATGGCTAGATTTTAAATACCTAATTAAACCCGTAAAATAATTTATAAAAATAGTTAATAAATAATAAAAAATGTCATCTACGTATGAAAAGTGATTTAAAATAATTACTTAATATTATAAATATATAAAAGGCCACTCTTTTCTGTATAAATAATGTAATTATGCATATATGTGCTATTATTGCAAAATTATTGTAATTATAGCCTAAAGATGAAAATATAACTATACATAAAATGTTTAAAGCTTAATATGAATATAAATGAAAAAAATTAAATAGTAAATCATTTTAAAAATTATTTGCGATGCGATTATTAATTATTTACATAATAAAATGCAGGAATAAATCGACTAAAACAAATTGTAGAAAATTATGGAAAAATACTTGTTGATGCTCGTGCACTATTTTGATGGTATATATATATATATATATATATATATATATATATATATATTAAAAAATATGGGGAAAAATTGGGTATCAACAACTGCCCCTCTTTACCCGGGAAGGATGAAAGAGTTGTCGGGTAAATACATGATGACCAATTCTGATCGAATAGGGCGATTTGAAAGATATAGGCCGCACTTCGATTTCCGAGAGGCCTACATATCCCTGGTTTTACAGGAATCAGGCCGTGTGTAGTTCCGGATCCAACGATGGAATAAATCGATGGAGTCATCGCAAGAATGGACAAAAGGTTCCGAGTAGGATTACTTGGAATTGAAACGGTTATGGGTGAACAATCAGGTTTGGAATAATTTGAAGGAACTGGAGCGGGATTGCTCCTGTTGGGATAACGGTTACTCATTGGGTTACCTGCAAATCTACAAAAGTATACTGTGAGCACATATGTATAAATTATTGCGTAAATTTAAACATGATGCAAATTCCCTTCGGACCATGAAGATTGTCTCTGGACAGTGAGAATGACGTCCTTAGACCATGACGTCCCGGGCCATGAATTGCGGTAAGGGATTCGCAGGCCATAAAATAATGTTCTTGGGCCATGAAGATGGTGCCTCCCAACCATGACACCTTTGAATAATGATGTGCAAGTTTGAGAGATCCTCAAGCCATGGCATGATGTCCTCCGGCTATGAGGATGGTGCCTTCAGACTATGGCGCCTTTGGACAAGTTGGGTGTATTTCAGCCCATGAGGTGTAGAGACATGATGCTAGAGGCAATAAGACAGAGCTTAGTCTTGTGTGAAGTAGAAGGCAGATCTTAGACCGAGAAAAGAGAACAATGCAAGAGAGACAGTGCTTAGTTTCGTGCGAGATTCGAGACAGTGCTTAGTCCCATGAAAAGAAAAGGCAGTGCTTAGCCTTATGTGAATGTGAGGCAGGGCTTAGCCTGATGCAAATAGAGAGGTAGGGATTAGCCTCATGCAGGATTCGAGATAGTGCTTAGTCCCATGCAGAGAGAAGGCAAGGTTTAGCCTTATGAAAGTAGAGAGGCAGAGCTTAGCCTCATGCAGGATTCAGGACAGTGCTTAGTCCCATGCAGAGAGAAGGCATGGCTTAACCTTATGCAAGTAGAGAGGCAGAGCTTAGCCTCATATAGGATTCAGGACAGTTCTTAGTCCCATGCAGAGAGAAGGCAAGGCTTAGCCTTATGCAAGTAGAGAGACAGAGCTTAGCCTCATGAAGGATTCGGGACAATGCTTAGTCCCATGCAGAGAGAAGTCAGGGCTTAGACTTATGCAAGTAAAGAGATAGAGCTTAGCCTCATGCAAGTGATTGAGACAAGGATTAGTCTCATGCAAGGATTGAGACAGGGCTTAGTCTCATTCAAAGGTAAGGCAGCGCTTAGCCTTATGCAAGTAGAAAGGCAGAGCTTAGCCTCATGCAAATGGTTTGAGACAGGGCTTAGTCTCATGCAAGGAGAAGGCAGTGCTTAGCCTTATGCAAGTAGAGAGGCAGGGCTTAGCCTCATGCAAGGTTTGAGACAGGGCTTAGTCTCATGCAGATGTAAGAGTAAGAGTGAAGTATTCTTAGCTGACAATGTGTTTCGTGCATAGGAATTGTGTTGTTGCAACGATGCTTATCATGATGACATAGTCCTGCATCCAAAGAAAATTTGTGAGTTTTGCGGGTGGAGGTTGGTTCGTTTCTTTGCTTGATCGATTTTCTCCGTTTTGTCCGAGGATCCTTCTCAAGTTATCGGGGGTAGCATTTGGATAAAAGTAAAGTTTCTTTTCAGAAGCATGCGTGTATAGTTTTTAAAGACATAGTAATATGTAGTTTAGAAATTAGTTAGATGAACTGGTAACTGTGACATTATTAGAGACATTGCGACTTCCTCTGCCGTAAAATTTTGAGGGTCCTCCTCAAAATTCTGCCCTAGTTAACTGGATGACCTTTCTGACTGTTCCGTATGATGCATTTGGCTGAACTTGCTTCGGAATTTTGAGGGTCCTCCTCAAAATTCTGCCCCAGTTTCTGATTGTGGGGAAAATGGAAAATTTTATTGAATTGTGACCGAACCCACAGGGCTGCCTACGTATCCTCTCTTAAACGGGATTCAGGTCGAGCGTAGTTCAATTAATATCATATGAAGAAACATAAAATGGTTTACACATAATATCTTTTGACTGCATCTGAATTGATAGGCTTCGGACTGATTTCTCCGTCCATCTCTGCGAGTATGAGCGCTCCTCCTGTCAATAATCTGTGAACCATGTAGGGAACTTTCCAGTTGGGTAAGAATTTTCCTTTGGCTTCATCCTGAAGTGGAAAGATCCGTTTCAGCACCAGCTGCCCGGTGCGAACTATTTAGGTTTGACCCTTTTGTTGAAAGCTCTGGACATTCTATTCTGATACTAGCTCAATTCCTTGGCGGCTAACGATGAATCTTAACAGCTTTCCGACAGGAATTCCAAAGGCACATTTTGCGGGATTCAATTTCAAATTGTACCTTCGAAGCCGATCAAAGAACTTTCTCAAATTTGCTATGTGATATGTACCCTTCTTGGATTTGATGATGATGTCATCCACATATACTTCTATCTCCTTGTGTATCATGTCATGAAAAATAGTTGTCATGTCCCTCATATAAGTGGCCCCAGCATTCTTTAGATCAAACATCATCATTTGTAGCAGTATACTCCCCATGGTGTAATAAAAGCTGTTTTCTCGACATCTTCTTCGTCCATCTAGATCTGATGATAACCAGCGAAGCAATCTACAAAGGATTGGAGTTCATGCTTGGCGCAATTTTCAATTAGAATGTGTATATTTGGTAGTGGGAAATCATCCTTGGAACTTGCTCTGTTTAGATCCCGATAATCAATACACACCCTGACTTTCCCATCTTTCTTTAGAACCGGTACAATGTTGGCTAACCAGGTTGGGTACTCAACTACCCTGAGGACTTTGTCTTTGATCTGCTTGGTGACTTCTTCCTTGATTTTCAGGCTCATGTCCGGTTTGAACTTTCTGAGTTTTTGCTTCACTGGCGGACACATTGGGTTTGTAGGTAGCTTGTGAGCTACTATGGATGTGCTCAACCCTGTCATATCGTCGTATGACCATGCAAAAATATCCTCATATTATTTCAAGAAACGAGTGTATTCTTCCTTCTTTGACGGTGACAAGTGGATGCTTATTCGAGTTTCCTTGATGGTTTTGGAATCTCTCAAATTGACTATCTCGGTTTCGTCCAGGTTGGACTTGGGCTTGTTCTCAAAATTCTCCACTTCTCTGACAATTTCCTCAGGTATTATATCCTCTCCTTATATTTCTTCCGAATCACTATCCTTCTGTTGCGTTGTCTCATTACATGTCACGGTCGTTGGTTCATCAAGATAAAAAATATTAATGATGTAGGGATGAAGATATGAAAGAAAATAGTAATAATAAACATCAAGCCATTTAAAATGTCAAACAAAATGATTTTAATAACTCAAATAATGTTTTCGAAATGGAACATTGAAAAATATTATTTAAAACAAAATGCAAAAGAGGAAATCATTCTCAAAAGTAAACAATGCTATCAGCCTTGCTACCCCGGGACTCGTCGGTCCCTTGATGGTTTAATGGTCTAGTTCTTGAGGGATGCTCCCTTCTCTATTGTCTGGATAGTAAGGCCTTCTTCCTCCTCTTCCTCGACTATCACACAACAATCCATATCATCGTCTTCCAAAAACAAATTCCTCAATACTGCCAAGGCTTCTTCTTCCTCTGATCCCCATATTATATCAGCTTGATGGAAGGTGTGATTCAGGTGCGGTATAGGTTGCTCAAGAGGGTAGTATGGACCACGCCATGGTGGCGACAAATTATGATATTCCTGCCAGGTGTACTAATATCCAAGCCTGAAGGTTGTACCATGGCGCTTCAGCTGTACTGGTTTGGAGATACCTTGAAGATTTTTACCAAGCCCCTTACCAGGTTCATACCCTTTCCATGCCAATATGCTTTCTATCTTGCTACTCCACCATTTATCCTTCTCGATTGCGTTAACACGCTTGATGCGATGGTAGGTTTCTCCACCTAACTTCCTTCTATTTTTTATCACCGGAACAATCTGACTGGTGTAAATGGGGTTGCTCCCATCTCCATGGAAGATCACTTCTTGATGGTTCCATTCAAATTTTACCGCTTGGTGCAAAGTAGACGCGACAGCTCCAACGGCATGTATCCAAGGCTGTCCCAACAACAGATTGTAGGAGGCGGATATGTCTAGCACCTGGAATTCAACATCAAAACCAGGTAGGACCCATCTGCAAGTTTCTCCGATTGTGGCCCTTTGAGACCCATATAACGCCTTCATATTCATCGTCCCCGCTCGTATTTCATGTAGTCCCTTGCCCAACCTCTTCAAAGTTGTCAGCGGACAGATGTTGAGGCTGGACCCTCCGTCTATCAGAAATCCGGCAATGAACTTATCTTCACATTGCATTGTGATGTGTAGTGACCTGTTGTGGCTTAACCCTTCAGAAGGCAACTTGTCTTCATGAAAGATGATCTTATGGATTTCCAGCACTTGTCCCACCATATTGGCCATTTCTCCGCTAGTAATGTTGTTGGGAACATGTTCTTCATTCAGTACCTTCATC
Organism: Nicotiana knightiana; assembly: GCA_005239525.1. Taxonomy (NCBI): domain Eukaryota; kingdom Viridiplantae; phylum Streptophyta; class Magnoliopsida; order Solanales; family Solanaceae; genus Nicotiana; species Nicotiana knightiana. The sequence goes on along the minus strand of ML378019.1, from coordinate 24,967 downwards.
AGAGCGTTCCTGCTTGCTTCAAAATTTTGCAGTAATGACAAGATGGATATCTGGACGGGAGTCTTATTCATATGATCAATAACATAATACTCCCTTTATTGTACTTTTCTCCAAAGGTCCTCTGGACTAGTTTCAATGACGGGTTGTTTATTGGAAGCTTGCTTACTTGTCTCTCCCAAATGCTCAGGTGTGTAAATTCTGCTCGTTCTAATCATTCCCTGTGCAGCGCCGGACTCTTCCATCTTTTCCTTTCCCTTTTCTCCTAGCCTCAGCAACATAATCCCAAGGTACATCGTTGGAACTGAAGGGTGGTGTGGATGCCACCACCACAGTGAAAGGTGTGGCCACTTCTACTTCAAACGATGTGGGTATAGCTGCTGTGGTGTCACTTCTACTTCAAAGGGAGCTGATGCGGCTACCTCAAATTCAACTGGCGGCTGTACCTATACCATAATGGGATTGAGCGTGACTGCAGGCTTCTTAAAATCATCACCTTCCCGAATAAGCCCGATTGACCCCTCGGGATCCCACTCTTCATTAGTTTCTATTACATTGACTCCTTCACCCCTGTGATCTGGGAGGGGATTATTATGGACATTGGGTGCGGTTTCCTTTTCCTGTATGACCTTAGTATCAGTCAGTGTTTGGATCTTATCTTTCAAGGTCTGACATTCATCAATAGTGTGTCCCTTCATACCGGAATGGTACGCACATGTCTTGTTCGGGTTGACCCATTGAGATGAGTTTTCCATAGCCACGACAGGAATAGGGGTGACATATCTAGTAGCTTTTAATATTTCATACAAATGGTCGATGGGTTCAGCAATAAATGTGTATTGTCTGGGTGGTTTGCGATCAAAATATGGCCTGGGTTTTTGATAGTTTGGACGAGCTGGAGGTTAATGATAATAGGTTGGTTGGGTATTATAGGTATGTTTGGCAGTAGCGGGTTGAGAATATCTAGGAGGTGAAGGCCGGTATGTGGGTGGAGGTGTTTGGTACACGAATGGAGATTTTGGACCTTGGGCTACCATTACTGTCCCTACTTCTTTCTTCGGGTGTTTGAAAGAATGCCGGTGGTTTGGGTGTAGTGGTGATAATTGGTTGAATTTTGAGGATCGGGGATAGGCTGTGGGGTATTCTGAGGAGTGTGATAAGTGGTTTGCGGATATTGAGCCGGGAGATGCTGGTGTGGAGGGGTGTAGGTATGGGTAAATGATTAGGATTTTGGGGAGGTGTTGCATATTGGTGGGGTGTGGGAGGATTTTGTGGACATTGGTTTGGTGTGTTTTGAGGAGGTACTGGGTTTTGGGTGTTTGGTTGGTTGATATCTGGGACGTTTAGGGTGAGGGAGAGGTTTGCCAAGTTGCAGACCTGCTCAAGTTCCTTGTAATGACCCGACCGGTTGTTTTGAGACCTAGCGCGTCGTTCAGCGGTTCGAGGCCATGGGCAGCTTCATTTCAGGTATTATGACTTGTAGGTGTGGTCGGAATTGAATTTCGGGAAGTTTAGAGTCAATTTGGAAAGAAAATTCTCATTTAGAAGCCTTAAGTAGGAAGAATCGACTAAGATTGGATTTTTGAGTAAAAAACCTCAGAATCAGGATTTGAAGGTTCCAGCAGGTTCGTATGATGACTTTGGACTTGGGCGTATGTTTGGATCGGGTTTTGGATGACCCGGGAGCGTTTCGACGCATATTGTAGAAGTCAGCATTTTAGAAGAAAATTTCATAAGTCCGGGTTGAAGTGCATTTCAGTGATATTGATGTTCGTTTGGGATGAGTCTGGGAATAGTTCCGTATGGTGATTCTGGAGTTTGAAGCACGATCGGAAATGAATTCGGAGGTCCGCAGGTTATTATGAAGTCGTTTGGCTAAAGATAGAAATTTGAAGGTTTTTGAGAAATCCGACCGGAAATGGAAATTTTGATATCGGGTAGGAGTGCGATTCCGAAAGTTGGGGCAGGTTCGTAATGTTGAATGTGACTTGTGTGCAAAATTTGGAGTCAATTGGACGTGATTTGATAGGTTTCGGCATCGATTGTAGAAATTGGAAATTTCAAAGTTCATAAGGATTGAATTGAGTTGCGATCTGTTGTTTCGATGTTATTTGATGTGATTTGAGACCTCGAACAGGTCTCCATTATGTTTTGGAGCTTTTTGGTATGTTCGGGTTGGGCCCCGGGGACCCCGGGTGTTAATCGGACGAGCCTCGGACCAAGTTTGAACTTGGAGATCATAAGTTGAAGCTCCCAGCTTCAGGTGTGATTGCACCTGCGCTTGGATGGCCGCAGGTACGAGCTCGCGGATGCGGGCCATGAGTCTAAGAAGTGAAAAGGCATGGCTGGCAAGGCACCACGGGCGCGAAGAATTAGCCGCGGGTGCGAAGACCGCAGGCGCGAAGACCGTAGGTGCGAAGGTTTTGCCACAGGCGCGGACACCGCATGCACGAAGGTTTTGCCGTGGGCGCGAAGATCGCTGGACAGTGAGTGTTTAAAGCGGGGGTTTGAGCATTTTTGCTCATTTCTTCATTCTTGAGCGATTTTTGGAGCTTCTTGAGAGGGATATTCACCTAGCAACTTGGAGGTAATTCAATCCCACCTATTGCAAGTTAATTACTTGGATTATATCTAGATTTTTACATGGAAAATCATAAAAAATTGTGGAAAAGTTGGAAATTTTGAAGAAAAACCTAGAATTTGCATTCTTGGATTTTGACCAGGAATTTAAGCATGAAATTAGAGTAAATTGTATATTTGAGTTAGTAAGGCTATGGGTAATCATTTTCTTCGAAAAGTTTCGGAATCCGGGCACGTGGGCCCGATGGTAATTTTGTCAACTTTCCGATCGGAGTTGGGGATTTAAATGAATTAAATTGTTATAAGTATTAGAGTATATTTTCATTGGTTTGCCCGTTATTTGGATAGTTTTGGGGCGTCGTGCATCAATTTGAGTCGTCGGAGGGGGCTTGGAGGCCGGTTATGAATCTTCGGAACGAGGTAAGTCTCCTTTCTAATCTAGTGAGGGGGAATTGTCCCCGTAGGTGAACTAATTAAATATGTGCTACTATTTGTGGGGGCTACATACGCACGAAGTGACGGGAGTCCGTGCGTAGCTACTATTATGCTTATGTCCGGGTAGTCTAGGACCTGAAAGCATGTTTTATTTGCCGTACTTGTATCTTTACTGACGAATTTTAAAATGTTTAAACCTTATAGAACTTGACAAAAGAATTTCTAGAAAAAGATTTAAATACTATCTTTTGACATTAAAAGCGAAATTTTCATTTCTTGGGTAATTGTTTCCCGATATAGACGGGATGGACTGTTTGAATGTGTACGCTTATGTGTGACCGCTTCACAATTTATATTCCGCGAGCGGGGTGATTCATTTCCAACACTCTTATGGGATCGGGCCGTTCGTCTCGACAGGATTTATGTACCATACTCTTATGGGATCGGGCCGTTCGCCTCGGTAGGATTTATGTACCACACTCTCATGGGAGCCAGTCGTTCGCCTCGGCAGGTTAATATATGCATCTATGGTTTGTGCCGTTCGATCCTTCGGCAGTGCACAATTTACTCTTATATTGGATCGGGCCGTTCGCCTCGGCATTTCCTATAAATATACATCATCCCCATAGAATCGTGCGAAATATTTGGCAAAAAGCCAGTTCATCTGAGGGTTTTTCCCCCTGATTTGGACTATGACAACCCCTTTGATGAAATCCATTATTTTTATTTTTATGCTTCGGTTACGTAGGGAACTTTCTAGAGGAGAGAATTGAGTAAATTGTAAAGAGGGAGAATGTACCACGTAATCTATACTTGTATGTCTTATGTATTTACATTGCTTATATTAATTCATTTCTTTAGTGCACTTGATATTGTTGGACCTCTAGTAAGTGCCAAAGTCGACCTCTCGTTGCTACTTCTTCGAGGTTAGGCGGGATACTTACTGAGTACACGTTGTTTTCGTACTCATACTACACTTGCTGTGCATTTTTATTGCATAGGTACGTTCATAGCTAGTGGCCCTGCTTGACGCAGTGACGTGGCTGACTTGGGGACTTAGACGAGCTGCATCACCCGGAGACGACCCGCAGCCGGCAGAGTCTTCCTCAGATGTATTATTTTATTTTAAATTTCCTTATCCAATTTGTATTCCAGACAAGTATTGCAGTACATGTATAATTCTTAGAAAACTTTTCTCATGCACTTGTGACACAGGGTTCTGGGATAATTATGGGATTTATTCACCATTTAAATTTTGCTAACATATTATTGTTTACTCAGTGAGAGTTCGCTAATTATTATTTAAGAAAATGAATGGAATGACTTTGAAAATTTAAAAATAAAGATTCAATTTATTTATTAAGTGTTGGCGTGCCTGACAGTGGGGTTCGGCGCCATCACGACCTTAATGGATTTTGGGTCGTGACAATGTGGTATCAGAGAACTAGGTTCCCTTAGGTTTCACAAGTCATGAGCAAGTCTAGTAGAGTCTTGCGGATCGGTACGGAGACGTCTGTGCTTATCTTCGAGAGGCTACAGGGCTGTTAGAAGTACTTCACTTCTTGATTCCTTATCGTGCGGTTTGATTCCTTTGAGGCTTATGCCTACGTTTATTCTTACTCAATCTTACGCGTCGCGAAGTGCTTGATATGAATCGGGAATTTGAGGAATTGTAGTGGCACTACAAATATGGTGCGTGTTGTTTTTCCATGCGTAGTTGGCTGGGGCTATTGTCGTCGCTCTACAGAAGGATAATATGTTGTTTCAGCAATAGCTGTGTTTTTGAGGGCTTTGAGGCTATGCTCGGGTTGTTATGATGCTTATTATTGGTCACCGCATGGTATTGACGTGGTGATAGGAAGCTTGCCCATGTGTTGGGACAATGAATGACATGGAACGAGGTCTTCTCAGAGTGTGATTTCGAGATTTCAGTATTTTATTTCGGGCAGAAGAAAGGCAATTGGACTATAAATGTGCATGATCGGGTTGATAAAGTAATAATCATCAGTGTTTTCAAGTGAGGTGGAACATTCATCGGTGATGTGATATCGTCGTTTTTGATCAAATAGAATGTGTTAAGTTCCGGTGCTATAGTTTCTTCGGTTGCATTGGGTCAGAGTATTGTAAGGTAGTATTGAAAAAATGGTGGTCAGAGATCGTGGTGTGCGGTGGTTCAGGACTGGATAGGTACTTCTAATTCGGGCGGCTCAGGAAAGATGATCTTCGGGAAGGTTTGCAGTTGTGGTGATCTGCTGGTTTAAGTGCTACAAAGATAGTTATTGGCCTAAGGCAACGGCTAGGCAGCAAGGGGTGAGGAATGACACGTGGGGAGTGTCAGGCAATGGTTAAATTTCTAGAAGGTCAGGTGTAAGAAGCGGAAGTCGAGTACTTGCTTAAAGGAGTGAGTTTGACCAAAGTGGGAGAGTGGCAGCGTAGCGCATGAGTTCTGTGGTAAGATAGTTGCACATTTTGAGGAGAAGTTTGGAGCGATTTGAGAATTTTAGTGGACGGTGATTGGTTCCATGGGCTTAAATTGAAATATTGGCTATTTCGGCGAAATATTGGATACAACAGAGAGAAGTTGTTTGATATGAAGAAGGATGCAACATAGCTGTGAATTAGAAAATATTGTTGCGCATTTTGTAGATGTCCATGAGTAGCGGACGGACTGGTAAAGTTGGTAAATGAGAACGAGTGTAGGATGTGGTATCGATGTCGTAGAGATTGTGCAGTACATCGTTGTTGGAAGGTGTCAATTGGTAATTTCCGCAGGAGGGTTATCTCATGTGAGCAGGTTAGCGATCGTGTGGTTGGCAAGTTTTTGCGAGGAATTCCAGTGGCTATTCAGTAGGAGGCCGAATATGTGAATGATGCAAGGGAATTTGAGTATTCATGGAATGCTAACAGGAGAATTTAGAAGAATTGATGGGTTGGTTGAGCAAGATCATGTCAGCAATGCAGAGAGAATTCCGGTGGGGTCTAGAGTGGTGCAAGGAGCAGCTTCAGCTAAGTGGGAGAGTCCCACCGCCTGCGATTGGGTTGCAGGATTATTTTCTCAGGGGGTTGCGGATTGTCGGCGTGTTGGCAAGTTATTGCAGCTTAGGGGAAATGAGTAGAATAGTGATTGAGCATGGGATTTGATAAAGGTTTGCAAGGGTTGGCCTTATTGAATCAGGTTTAGGCTTTGGAAAGATTCAGGATTTATGCTTAGTACAAAGGTAGTTTACAAGTGAAGGGATTCAGTCGGGTGCTTTATCAAGATGGGTTTTCAGGTGCCAGCGAAGCCGTAGAGTTGATTATATTTGGGACCAAGCCAGAGTGGGTGAGACTCAACAATGGTTCCAATGGATTCAAAGGTTAGAAGGAGGTGTCCAAGGATTTCAAGCCCACAGTATGGTTAAGAATCGATTTTTTGCAGCAGTATTATGGAAAAGATAAAATGGTTGGAGTGTTCTACATTATCTTCGGCGTGTAGAGTAGCATTGGGGTTCATGAAAAGGAGAAAATGACTTCTGGTTCATGGAAGGGTTATCGGAATAGGTATACCGGTCAAAGATGTGAATATGCATGCAAGGAGGGCATGAAACAGTTCATGTGTCTGGAAACGAAATGGTCTCGTGGAATGGAGTCACTCCAGGTGAGTGCGAATTGAGTTGCTATGTGTTGATTGGGGTTATCATTATTCTTGCAGTGAGTGCGAATTGAATTGAGGTGAGTAAAAGGTTTCTATGTGATGAAGTGTTCACCCTATTAGTGGTTCAAGAGTTATGATGGAATTCTTGCGCTATCTCATATTGGCATGTTAGGTGCGGTAAGCAGTATGTAACTGGAAGTAAGGATCAAGGTTGTGGTTTGGAGTTGAAAAGGATGTCATGAGCTCAGATGAGCAAGAAAAAGGGATTTGAATGTTTAGAGTAAGCTGGTGTTGTCTTTAGTGTCACCTGAGATCGGTGATTGGTGAAAGAGGCTTTGCATCCTAGTTATGGGTTCTTGATTTGTTTTACATCGTTAGTGTGGCCAGTGGTGGATGTGCAAACTTGCTACCTTGTGTGGAAGGTCGTGGGAGTGTGACCACGGGATGATCGTATGAGTGTGACATGTAGTCACTTAATGGATTGAAGATTTGGACTGAGTATAAAGAAGTGTAATATTTCTTATTTGAGAATTTATGCCTGGAAGACATTCTCGGCTATGATGGTTGTTCATGCGTATTATGAGAGGAAGTGGGTTAATATGGACCCAGGTAAAGCTATTAGCCTAGTTCGGTGCGAACAAGATAGACTCGATGTTTGTGGATGGATTTAAATATGATTATGGGCTCCGTATGAGTCAGGCGTGTTCATTTCGATATAGCGCTTTTCATGGAAAGGTATTAGAACAACATATGTTGTTCCGTCTTCGTTCATATCATGTAATATTCTGTTGTGCCGTGTGAGTTGACGACTTGATATTTTCCTATGTGTTGAGTTACCGCGTAGTGATGATGTTATGTGATCAGGATAGCTCTTGAGATTCAGATTATGTATCACACCTCAGTTGTGCTTGAGTTTTGTAGCGTATGGCTCTATCAGTCCCCCAGGATGATATTGTGCACTTAACGTGCTTGTGACTGATGTTCGATATTTTGTGGTAATGAGCAATTTAGCTTGGTGTGTGTCTTCTTACGTGAATTTTATATTATTTGGATCGGGCAGCACACCACCACGGTTATGTTATTTGGATCGGGTAGCACGCCATCACAGGCATGTTATTTGGATCGGGTTGTGCCGCAACAATGTGATGTTGGGTACGGTTCCCTATATCTATTTTCTTGTGTTTTACTTTCTATTTTCTGAGGAGAGTTCATGATAATTTGCGTGAGTTGAGTGGTCTTTTCCTGAGTCATTTCTTTATGTATCATGTTCGCGTTATGGCCTATTAGCGCGTTGGGGTATCATGTGAGACTGTTGGTCATGTTTGGGGTGACTTGTTGTCTGAGCAGTTCATACTGGGTGAGACGAGATTATTGGACTAGGGATCAGTGCGATAAGATTTTGTGAAGTATATTAAAGGACAAATACCATTATTCGGTTCATAATGAGGTGATGATTCTAGTCAAGAGGAGATATTCAATGATTTGTTAACTCTACAGTTGGTTATGAATTTCTAAACATCTCCTCCGTTGTGGTGATATCGTAAGCGTTATAGCAGGACCTATATGTATGTCATGAGGTGTATCGGGAGCATCAGATTCGTGAAATTTTGGCTATTAAGGTTCAGGAAATGTCATGGGGGTTAGATGATGAATTATGCGGTGCATGGTGCTAATTCAACAAAGGTATGCAGTCATGTTCTGGTACATCGTGTGGTAGTTGATACGGTGTTCATATATTGGAAACATGCCTGGTAGAGGATTTCGGATGATGAAGACCCGGTTCTAAGGCCCATTTCCTAAATGAAAGAGGATATCTTCAGAATTGACCGAGCCAATGTACTCAACTGGGTTGTGGTAGCACAGACAAGTGCATAAGGTGTTGAACAATGATTTCAGACAACTCCGGAGCAGTTCTTAGCACGTTCGAGGACGAACGTATGTTTAAGTGGGATAGAATGTAACGACCCGACCGGTCTTTTTGAGCCCTAGCACATCGTTCAGCGGTTCGAGGCCATAAGCAGCTTCATTTCAGGTGTTATGACTTGTAGGTGTGGTCGAAATTGAATTTCGGGAAGTTTAAAGTCAATTTGGAAAGAAAATTCTCATTTCAGAAGCCTTAAGTTGGAAGAATCGGCTAAGATTGGATTTTTGGGTAAACGACCTCAAAATCAGGATTTAAAGGTTCCAGCAGGTTCGTATGATGACTTCGGACTTGGGCGTATGTTCGGATCGGGTTTTGGATGACCCGAGAGCGTTTCAGCACATATTGTAGAAGTCAGCATTTTAGAAGAAAATTTCATAAGTCCGGGTTGAAGTGTATTTAGGTGATATTGATGTCCGTTTAGGATTTCGAGTCTGGGAATAGCTCCGTATGGTGATTCTGGAGTTTGAAGCGCGATCGGAAATGAATTCGGAGGTCCGTAGGTTATTTTGAAGTCGTTTGGCTAAAGATAGAAATTTGAAGGTTTTTGAGAAATCCGACCGAAAATGGAAATTTTGATATCGGGGTCGGAGTGCGATTCTGAAAGTTAGGGCAGGTCCGTAATGTTGAATGTGACTTGTGTGTAAAATTTGGGGTCAATCGGACGTGATTTGATAGTTTTTGGCATCGAATGTAGACGTTGGAAATTTCAATGTTCATAAGGATTGAATTGAGTTGCGATCCGTTGTTTCGATGTTATTTGATGTGATTTGAGGCCTCGAGCAGGTCCGCATTATGTTTTGGAACTTGTTGGTATGTTCGGGTTGGGCCCCGGGTGTTAACTGGACGAGCCTCGGACCAAGTTTGAACTTGGAGAGCATAAGTTGAAGTTCCCAGCTTCTGGTGGGATTGCACTTGCGCTTGGATGGCCGCAGGTGCGAGCTCGCGGATGCAGGGCATGAGTCACAGAAGCGAAAAGGCATAGGCTGGCCAAGTACCGCGGGCACGAAGAATTGGCCGTGGGTGCGAAGAACGCAGGCGCGAAGAATTGGCCGCGGGTGCAAAGACCGCAGGCGCGAAGGTTTTGCCGCGGGCGCGAAGATCGCTGGGCAGTGAGTGTTTAAAGCGGGGGTTTGAGCATTTTTGCTCATTTCTTCATTCTTGGGCGATTTTTTGAGCTTCTTGAGAGGGATATTCACCTAGCAACTTGGAGGTAAGTCAATCCCACCTATTGCAAGTTAAGTACTTGGATTATATCTAGATTTTTACATGGAAAATCATGAAAAATTGTGGAAAAGTTGGAAATTTTGAAGAAAAACCTAGAATTTGCGTTCTTGGATTTTGACCACGAATTTGAACATGAAATTAGAATAAATTGTATAATTGAGTTAGTAAGGCTATAGGTAATCATTATCTTCGAAAAGTTTTGGAATTCGGGCACGTGGGCCCGAGGGTAATTTTGTCAACTTTCTGAGCGGAGATGGGGATTTATATGAATTAAATTGTTATAGGTATTAGAGTATATTTTCATTGGTTTGCCCGTTATTTGGATAGTTTTTGGGCGTCGTGCATCAATTTGAGTCGTCGGACGGGCCTTGGAGGCCGGTTATGAATCTTCGGAACGAGGTAAGTCTCCTTTCTAACCTTGTGAGGGGGAATTGTCCCATAGGTGAACTAATTAAATATGTGCTACTATTTGTGGGGGCTACATACACACGAAGTGACAGGAGTCCCTGCGTAGCTACTATTATACTTATGTCCGGGTAGTCTAGGATCCGAAAGCATGTTTTATTTGCCGTACTTGTATCTTTACTAACGAATTTTAAAATGTTTAAACCATATCGAACTTGACAAAAGAATTTCTAGAAAAAGATTTAAATACTATCTTTGTGACCATTAAAAGCGAAATTTTCATTTCTTGGGAAATTGTTTCCTGATATAGACGGGATGGACTGTCTGAATGTGTACGCTTATGTGTGACCACTTCGCAATTTATATTCCGTGAGCGGGGTGATTCATTTCCAACACTCTTATGGGATCAGGCCGTTTGCCTCGGCAGGATTTATGTACCACATTCTTATGGGATCGGGTCGTTCGCCTCGGCAGGATTTATGTACCACACTCTTATGGGATCGTTTCATTTTCTCGCCTCGGCGGACTGATGAGAGAAAATGAGAGGTCTAGGGGGTAGTCTTTAGGTTTAATTATGGCAGGAGTAATTTGGGCCGTTGATAAAAAATGATCAACGACCAGGATTCAATAAGACCTGGGTCGGGTTAGGTAAGGGGTTTGGGCTTGGGTTTATTGGGCTGATTCATAAGGGTATTTGGGCTAGCTAATTAGGCTGAAATTGAAATAAATAATGGCTATTTGTTAAATACCCCAAATAAATTAGTTAAAATAATTACTAATTATAAAAAAATAAATTTCATGCATAGAAATGTTTTAAAATGGTTATTTAGTATTTAAAAATATAAAATACTAATTTCTGATAAAAATAACACGAAAATTATATGCATAGGCTATAATTGCAAAGTTATTACAATTATAGCCAAAATGGTGCCAATTTGGCTATTTACGGAATGATTTGGACTCAATAGGACCATAATAGTAAATCAAGACAGGTTTTTGAAATCATTTGTGATGCAATTTTATAATTATTTATTAAAAATAAAATAATTAGCAAATTAATAAAAATGTAAAAAATTGTGAAAAAATACCAATTGATGCTAATGCATGATTTTGAAGACATATATGCATTGTTAAAAGTATTTTGGAAAAAAATTGGGTATCAACACCGCAAATAAGCTTTTCCGAATTCAAAGGGTGATATATAGGAAGAGCACAAACACTCATCAAGTGTTGCTATGGTTTTTATTACGCACGAATGGAATATGATGTTGAGCATGATTTATTAAAATAGAAAATAGCACGTTGTCATGTATTTGCACATGAGAAAAAAATGATAAATGCGTGTATTTAATAATTGCAAAGGCGTTTAAGAAAGAAAACAATGAGACAAGTTAGTTTCCATAGTAAAGAGTAATAAAAGAGGAAAGAGAAATCGTAAATGACTAAAGACAGACAAATAAATTCACATAAAGTGGGAAAGGGAAGGGGTATGCAAGTATTAGCGGAATAATAAAGACATGCTTGAGGACTAATTCACAAAATCAGTTTCGTTATGCTAAGAGCCTAAAGATATCCTCAGTAGAGTCGCGATGCTGTCGCGCCCCCTTTTTGTCGCGAAATCGAGTTTCGACATTTTTTGGGATGGGTAAGGAATTGGAAGAGCTGCCACCTAACGGATTAAGGTGCGTTAGGGCACCTAGACTAATTAACTAATAGAACCAGTTTACATCACCAGAGATCGGGTAAGGGCTCAAATTACCTTGAGGAGAAGGTGTTAGGCGCCTCTCGAGGTCCACAACGGTGGGTCCCGGCCGAACTTAAATTAAGCGAATTAGTCTAAAAAGGGAAGAAAACAATTTGGACGAATACAATATTCAATTTATTTTTTAACAAGAGTATGGGGGGGGGGGAGGGATCCTAAGTTTTTTAGACTATAGGATCATCCCATGCAATACTTTGTAACTCCCTCAAGTTGAGGTGTTACTCATAGCATTAGCGCACGGACTATCATCTCCTTACTACCCAATTACTATAAGTTGTTACCTAAGCGTTCTAGTAGATTCTAGCCCGATTCCTTATGCGTGCACTACCCGTCCCTTGCCTATGGCCCTAAAGGTATTAGGACCTCTATTTGGCATAGTTCTAGACCAACCTATGTTACTTAAAAATGTGAAATCTAGGCGACAAACAAAAATAAATAGGACTTTCAGATAAAGAACAAGTATGGGATCACATTGACCTCCACACGTAGACAACAAAAGCACGTATTTGAATCAGCAAACTTTATTAACTTTGGGATCCTATAGGCAGGATATCTATGTGAGAAAACAGAGTGCAGAGACAGTTTTGTTAAGGCGAGCATTAAGACCTATTTGTTTGCCTACTGATTTTATTCAGCATGAATCTGGGCACTTCAGGCAGTAATATGTCATAATTATAAACCCATAATCATTATTAAGTCCTACAGATATATTGCCTAAGTGATTGACAGTAGCGATTGAATTCAAAATCAGCCGACAGAATCCTATAGGCATGATTTCTACAATCTTGTTGATTATAGACCTATGGACATGATTTCTAAGTGTAGCACTGATTTTAACTTATAAAGACAGGTTTTATTCCTTTTTCAATCCTATAGGCATGCTTTCTAATTGCTCAGTTGACTTAAACCTTATAGGCATGATTTCTACAATCTTGTTGATTATAGACCTATGGACATGATTTCTAAGTGTAGCACTGATTTTAACTTATAAAGACAGGTTTTATTCCTTTTTCAATCCTATAGGCATGCTTTCTAATTGCTCAGTTGACTTAAACCTTATAGGCATGATTTCTAAATGCTTAATTGACTTAAACCTTATAAGCATGATTTTTAAATGCTGAATTGACTTAAACCTTATGGGCATGAGTTCTAAATGCTGAATTGACTTAAACCTTATAGGCATGATTTCTATTGTTGGATTGATTTAAACCTTATAGGCAGGATTTCTAAGTTTGAAACTGATTTTTAGTCCTATAGGCATGATATCTATTAACTGTATATGGGAATAAATTAAACAGATTGCCAGGAAGGATAATTAGCTCAAACAACAAGGTCCTATAGGCATGATTGCTATTGCACATTTGTTGAAAACATGTATAGATCCTACGAACAGGATTTCTAATGTACATAATTAAAGGAAAGTCCTATAAGCAGGATCTCTAGTATGCAAATGTAAAATACAGAATCAAAATGATCGTGAAAGTCCTATAGGCAGGATTTCTAGACACATTATGGTACTCACATAGTTTAATCAGCATAATTAAATCCCACGGGAAGGATTTCTACGCAGTTTTAACAAAAGATATAATTAAAAAAACCCCAGCTTCACTAAATATCCCCAAAACTGTTATTACAGATTTATTACAGCCCAGAAGATCAAATGAATTACATAATGGTAATAGTTACACTATAGGGAGCCTTCATAGGCCCAAATAAACCTGGGAACTAGGCCTTCCACCATAACAACAACGCAGTGATTCCTCCATAGTCCATTAGAAACAGGTTTCCAGTGTGTCAAAGTTCCCAAGGGCCTCAGGGATCCCAGGAAATGCTCCCATCAGAACCACACATTCATAAAGCAATTCATAAGAGATTGGAAAACCATCCCCCAGTGTGTCAGAGTTCAGAGGAGTCTCATGCGGATCCTAGGAAGTGCTCACACTAGGGTAGTTGAGAACCTAAGGGACTAAGAATGGGAGGTTTAAAATCAGTACATAAAAGGGAGAAGGGGCAGGTTTTAAAACAGTTGGATTTCAGAAGAAACAGGATTCAGACTATAGAGTTGCAGGCAGAACCGCACCAAGAAGACAAGCAGAATTCATGCTCAAACACATAGCTAAAATAAATTGAAGTCTAGTGAAGTTAAATATTTAGACTACTACTTATCACAAAAGCAGTCAGGTAAAACAATTGAGTTGGCCAGATACATGAAATAAACAGATAGGGCAGGGGAGTTAAAGCAACAAATTGACTGATTACATGTTCATAGTGTGCAAAGTTCAGAATATGTGTAGGATTAGTGAAACAGACTAAACCTTAAACTAATTTATGAGAGGATTCATATTATTCAAATATATTAGTCATAAGTTAACAGTTGCTAAATGAATTCATAGAATCATATAGAGGATAAAGTCATAATGGAAATTGAAACAGGCTAGTCAAGCAAAGCATAGATAATGAAATTGCAAGGGTTAGGGCATACCAGTTGAGAAGAAAGCAAGTAAATGTGCAATAGCAGTTAAGTTCCAGAGTAATTTGGCCTTGTCTTTCAGCCGGCCAAAACAAGAGACGCTTAGCACAGAAATCAGAACATAAGAGAACAAGAGAGAGCTTAAGTATTAGTGAGAGTATGAGAGTTCGAGTCTATCTAATGGGAGAGGGAGAATAGGTTTAAATAGAACCGAATTAAGCAGACAAATAAGGTAATAAGTCAATCATACATAATTAAGGAATGAAAATAATTCCATAATCAATTTAAGTCGGAGTTCAATCAATTAGCAACACATAATTAGGAAAGTACTACTTAGGTTAAGGAAAATATTATACAAAATCAATCAATAGTCAAGTACCAGATCAAATAAGGTAAGGAAATAATGAGAACAAGTAAATCGAACAAAAAAGGAAATATCAGTACCATACAAGAAAAGAAAAGATTGAAATCTCAGTAGATATTTCAAAAACACTAATTTTGGGGTAAATAAAATCAATCAACAAGTAGCGGCAAGAATCATAGAGACAGATAGATAGAAACATTAAAGGAAAAATACTTAAATAATCAAAAACCCTAAATTTAATATAAGTAAAAATAGGCAGAAATATAAAAGAACTATAATAGAGATTCACAAAGACATATAGGCAGAAATAATTAAGATTTGAATCCTATTTTGTTTGACTTTGAAGAATAAAAAATCCTAAATTTTAGGGTAAGTAAAATCGGCCTAAATAACCACAGAAATTATGATAAAAAGAATGCACAGATATAGATACACGGAAACATTAAAGGAAGAATGGAAAATCATTTTGGATCTGGAAAGATCTGAACCCTAGTTTTAGGATAAGTAAAAAATCTAACTAAAAATAGGCGGATTCATGAGTAACAAAGTAAATATAGATGAAGAATATTATTAAAACAAGCTGAAATGAACCAAATCTGGTTTGAACCAGAGATTTGAAACCCTAACTGAAAGATACGAAAGATATTCGTACTCACAAAGGTTAGGATGAACCCGGACGGAAATAATCAACATATAAGGGGTTTTGAACCAGATTAGGTTCAAATCTCTCGAGATCAACTTGCCATTTGAGGCAAGCCAGTCAGGTGATATAAAAAACGAGTAGCTGGTAAAGGGGTAAGACCAGATATGGTAAGGGATCAAGGAACGATTCCATTTCTGGTAGGAATCGAAGGGGAGATGGTGACGACGGATTAGGGTTTGAGAAGAGAAAGGAGGAGACGAGAGTGCTTGTGGGAGGCGTTTGGTGGAAATGGTTTAGGGTTAGGGGGATGATAAGTTAAAAGGGGGGAATTAATTAGGAGCCGTTGATCTCAGACTGGGATTTTACAAGGGCTTGGGTCGGTTCTTTTAAATGGGTATGTGTCTAGGTTGGAAGGGTATGGATATTGGGCTGGTTCATGGGTTAGGTTGTATTAGGCTTGGGTAATGGGCAAGCTAGGTCCGAAATTAATTAGGAAAGGGCCAGATTTTAAATACTTAATTAAACCCGTAAAATAATTTATAAAAATAATTAATAAATAATAAAAATATCATTTGTGCATGAAAAATAATTTAAAATAATTACTTAACATTATAAAATATAAAAGGCCACTTTTTCTGTATAAATAATATAATTATGCATATATGTGCAATTATTGCAAAATTATTCTAATTATAGCCTAAAGATGGAAATATAACTATACATAAAATGTTTAAAGCTTAATATGAATATAAATTATAAAAATTAAATAGTAAATCATTATAAAATTATTTGCGAATGCGGTTAATAATTATTTACATAATAAAATGCAGGAATTAACCGATTAAAAAATTTATAGAAAATTATGAAAAAATACTTGTTGATGCTCGTGCACTATTTTGAAGGTATATATATATGGGAAAATTATCAACAAAGATAATAACCAGTCCATATAAAATTAGTTGAGTCTTGATTCAACACCATTTACAAAATGAAAATAATTTATAATCTCCTTGTATGATAATGCCCTCAATTTACTAAGTCGTTTGGCAGGAGGTATTAAAAGAAATGATGCAAACATTAGCTCGATGCATTACTAATACCTTTTTTGGTAATTTTTTCCAACCTATGTATAATTAATACTTGTATTAGTTATATATCATACTTGGTATTATCTTATGTATAAGTAACGCATAGAAAACCATGACATTAGTAGTACCAAGACTATAAATGCATGCATTAGTATGGTTAAGACAAAATTATCCTTAAAGTCCCTTAAAGCTAGAGAATATGGAGGGCATTTTTGTAAACAACTATTTTTCTTAAATATTATGCAATACATTATAATTTTTAATACACCACACCAAACAGTAGATAAGAAATAATATTTGCATAACTAATGCTTGCATTACTAATCCATGCATTACTAATCCCTGTATTATTAATACACTTTATTCTGCACTGTTCTTATACACTCTACCAAACGACCATTAGAAAAAATAATGCAAGCATTAGCTCTATGCATTACTAATATCTTGTTTAGTACATTTTTTCAACTTGTGTATAACTAATGCAAGTATTAGTTATACATCATACTTTGGCATAATTTTTAAGAAAAATAATTATTTACAAAAACGAATGACAGATATGAACAATATACCAAAGTAGAGGTGTATATTTGGCGTTTTCCCTTTTTTTTTTAAAGCCAATCCTCTTAGACACATGTTAAGCACGTAGATGTGATCTTATTAGGAAAGAGCCACTAAAGTCCCCAAGTTTTTCAATTTTTTTCGAAATCAGTATTCGACCATAAAAATTAGAACTTTCACTTTAAGTTAAATTTCAGAATTTTTTTAAAATTTTAAAAACTCTAGAAAGCTGTTTCTCATCAAACCACTCAAATAATTTAAAAACAACTTCAAATTGTATTCATGTACAAACATAACTCTAATTTTCAAATAGCATTTTTACTTGAATTTGTTTCTCACTTTTTCCCGGAATTTCTCAATTCTTATGTCGTAACGCCCACTAAAAATAGCCGAACTTGGATAATTGGAACTTGGGGTTCGGGTGTTTATGGTGCTGAGATGTAAGTAGATCTTCAAATTCTACGATTTGGGCATGCCAGAGCAAGAATTCTATGTAGGAATACCCCGGTATCTCCTACTTTAAATGGAGAAAAAATAATTATTAGATTTATTTTAATAAATCGTAGGATTTTATCTAACACTATAATCATATTAAATAATAAGGTAGATTTTTAATCATATAAAAACATCGAACTATATCTATAAATATATTACAAAAATATATTCCGTATATTAAATTTAAAAATAGCAAAGAATTTATTTTTTCCTAACACCTTAAAGATATAAAAGCAGATACAAACGAACATATGATTAACACATAAAGTACTAACTCCTAAACCTATTTTGGTACTCCTGTTGAACTTAAATTATATTATTGCATTTTAAGTAGCAAGGCACAAGGTATTCCAATCATCTTAATTAACAAATAATATGGTATTTGATATCTTTCCTCTCGTATGATATAGATTTTTATCTCTTCAATACTTAATCTTCTAATAGATTTTATTCTTGAGTCCCAGTGATTAATATTTTTCCGTAATATATACTCTCGTCTTTACTTAATTTATTTTATACGACAACAACAATAACAACAAGCATAGTAATTTTTCACAAGTGAGGTTTGGGGAGGATAAGATGTACGCAGCCTTACCCCTACCCTAAAAAGACATAAAGGCTGTTTCCGATAGACTCTCAGCAGGAAAACGGATGATAAAAGTACCGACAACAAGAAGGAATAACAATAAGATAAAAAATATGGAAGCCAAGACAAACAGTTAAAATCTAGGTAGTAATAATAATCTATGAATCATACTAACACGAATGCTAGCGAACTGGAAAAGACAAAAAGATACCCTCGACTTACTAGCCTTCTACCCTAATCCTCGACCTCCACACCCTCCTATCTAGGGTCATGTCTGCAGTCAGCTCCAGTTGCACCATGTCCCGCCTAATAACCTCGCCCCAAGAATTCTTAGGCCTATCTCTACCCCTCATGATACACATTGAGGTTAATCTCGCACCTTTTGACCGGGGCTTCTATACTTCTCCTCTTAATATGCCCGAACCATCTCAGCCTCGCCTCCCGTATTTTTTCCTCCACATAAGCCACTCCCACCTTATCCCGAATAACTTTATTCTTAATCTTATCAAACCTGGTATGCCCACACATCCACCTTAACATCTTAATCTCAGCTACTTTTATCTTCTGGACATGAGTGTTCTCAACAGGCCAACACACTTCGGCATACAACATAATTTATCAAAGTACAACCCCGTAGAACTTACCTTTTAAGTCTCAGCGGTATATTTTTATCACATAAGACACTGAAAGCGAGTCTCCACTTCATCCATCTAGCCCCGATACGGTGTGTGACATCCTCATCAATATCCTCGTTACCTTGTACTATAGATCCAAGGTACTTGAAACTACCTCTCTTGGGTATGACTTGTGTATCAAGCTTCACTTCTAAGCCTGTATCCTAAGTAACGTTGTTGAACTTGCACTCCAAGTATTCCGTCTTGGTCCTGCTCAACTTGAAACCCTTAGTCTCTAGGGTCTGCCTCTAAATCTCCAGCCTCTCATTAGCACTGTGAACAACTAATTTTCGACCACACCGAAAATTTTAGAGTAAATACTTCTTTAGGGTCTAATCTTCACATCTTAAACTTTGATTTTTACTCTTAATAGGTTTTATTTGTTTTTGTATATATAAAAAAAAAGATACTACAAAAAAAAAATCACATTCTTAGAGTAAATAGTATTCCTAAATTAAATTAAAAAAAAAAGAAGAAGAGCAATTCAAATATATATATATAATGTAAGCTATGGTATTTTCTCTTAGTATTATTTGAATTATATGTAAATACTTAGTTTTCTTATATTTTTCTTGGTGTAAAAAAAAAAAGTGGTTGATCAATATCTTATTTTTACAATTTAATTTATTAAAAAAAAAGAAGAGGGAATACATAAAATTAAGTCATTGACAAAAATAAAAAAAACAAAAAATTACCAAACCTTTTCTAAAAAAACTCTGATTTTTTTCTTTATATATATATATATATATATATATATATTTTTTTTTTTTTTAAATTTTTTTTATTAACCCCATTATCCCCACTTTTTTAGTCTAACTCCCCACTCTTTATACCACATTCCCCTCAAACCCCTCACATCTTCTCTATACCTCCACTATCTCCCTACATTACCTACACACTACTTATAATACTAGGTTATAAAAAAGAAAAATAAAGAAGGAAAAAACGGAGGAGAACGGAGAAAGAGAAAAGAGAACAAACAAAGAAAGAAAGAATCAAAAGAAGAAAGAAAAAGACACTGACAAAAAAAGAAGAAAAGGAAAAGACACTGACAAAAAGGACGAAAAAGAGAAAAGGAGAAAGGAAAAAGAAGTGGAGAAGTCAGCAAAAAGAAGAAACAAAAAAAAGAAGCAAAAGGACGAAAATACAGAAGACAAAAGAAGTGAGGAAGTTCCTTAATTTCCATTTAAGGTAATTTTTTTTTGTTTTTCCTAGTGTTTTGATAATAATGCTACATCGGTTGGCCCATTTTTGTTGCTTTTGATTTTTCATCTCCTTGTTTAACTCATATAGAATATTTTGTTGTCTTTGACTTTCTGATTGTTGAACAACTACATACTTTTCATAGTTATTTCATAGTTAATCTAAACAATAGAGTAATAGCATGATAGTTAAGATTGGAAAAATAAATGTTGATAAGTGAAGAAGAGATATGGTTACGAATTAATTCAAATCCGTCTTTTAAGAAATAAAAGAGGGATAAAAAAAAAGGGGAGTGAGGGAGCGAGACAAGTTAGGAGCTAATTCAAGTTTAGTTGTAGTAGTAGTAGTACTAATAATAATAATAATAATAATAATAATAATAATAATAATAACAATAATAATATATACTATTAAATATCTCGAGTATAAAATAGACAAAATAATTAATATTTTAAATACACTATTAGCCCATGTGTTCATACCCGAAACATGGGTTGATATGCTTAGATAACAAAAGGATCATGTGCGCATTCCGCGTCTCGATGCCTTTAGATTTAAAAGTAATTATGTTATAACCATGTGTATATTCCGTACCTTGGTTCAATGTTTAATTTCAAAGAAGTACCTTGTGTGCGTTCCACATCTTGGTAAACACAACTAATAAAATATAATAATTAATTAAGCAGTAACAAATAAGCCATGATCAATAAAATATAAGAATAGCTAAAAATTGATTTAAGCCTTACATGAGTCAATAAAGCGACCGTGCTAGAACCGCGGGACTCGAGGGGTGCCTTACACCTTCCCCTCGGTCAACAGAATTCCTTACTCAGTCTTCTGTTTTCGTAGACCATAAATTAAGAGTCAAACCATCCTTTGTTAAGGGATTCAAGATAAAAGGTGGCTTGGAACACCAAAACTCAATTCCAAGTGGCGACTCTAAATAATAAATAATCCCTTTTCAAAACGTCACTTTGATTAAAAAAATTCTTCACCAACCTCGTAATAGGGTTGCAGGGAAAAAAAGAGGTGTGACAGCTCTGGCGACTCTGCTGGAGAAAATTAATAAGAATTCGAGCTTTGTGCATTGATTCTTGTTTGGCTTTTATCATGTTTCGGATATTATTGTGTTTGGAAGCCTAATGTGCTATTTGTCGCTTATTTACCGCTTTAATATTTATTTGAACTGTGATATAAACTGTATCCTGTCTCGCACCCCTCTAAGTCTCATGATAGGTAGTTATGTTGTGTTTGCCTACCAGCATCACAAAATTTCTGTCTTGAGACAAAGCCAGTTAGCCTACCAGCTTCTGGTGAAGGATTTAGTCACACATGTTTAGGCGGGAGAGTTGTCAGCTAGCCAGTGCTGTTCTACTAGTGGTGACGCTTGACGCTCCTCGGCTCGGGTTGTCCACCCGAGTAAGCCAGGTCTAGATACCATCTCCTTTAGGATTTGAAAACTTAGAAGAACAAGCCACAAGCAATGAATTTTCCTAGTAGGCTACGTTTTATTTGCATCATGTGCATTGGACTTAGCGGGACTCGGCACAGGGGCCGGGTCCGTCTAGGACAGGTACCTATTTTTCGGACCAACATGTTCATATCTATGTGCTATATGTAACATTATTTGGTAGGCTTCATTCAAATGTTGACCGGCTTTAGGATAGATCGATTAAACAGATGAGAGAGAAAAAAAAATTTCCTCCAAGTTTTCATAAAATATTTTCTAAAAAAAAAATAAATTTTTGAAGGGTTCTAGTATGTAAAAGCACAATTTTCAAAATATTTTTTTTTAATTTAATTTTAACCGAACTACGCGGGTTTGATTCTCACCGGATGTGAGATATGTAGGCAACCTTCATCAGGTTCAACCCCATTTTAAAAAAAAAATATATAAAAAAAAAGTGTATCTGGACTATTACTTTTCTCTTACTGTAAAAAAATAAAAAATAAAAAAAATAATAATATAGTTACTTTGTCATTTTTTTTTTATATCTTTCGACAAGTTTTGCCCATATGTTCGGTCCTTTTGTCAAAATAGCCTTAAAACCTTCCTCGAAAATGCAAAATGGTCGTTTTAACAAAAGAGACCAGTTTTTATGTTCACTTTTACAAATGAATAGTCATTTTGAGTCTTCTTTTCTTTCTCATAATTATTTTAGTAATTTAACAAAAAAAATTTTNTGGGTATGAATCCAAATAATGGTAAAAGTAACGCATTTGGGTTGTAGGATTTGGTGTCATAAAATTATTTTTCCTTATCAAAATAAATCAATCAATTTGAGTTAGTACCTAGCGCTAGTTTTATCCTTTGGCCAAACTAATTTCAAACTTAATTTTAATTGACTTTTAATAATTTTACAATCCTTTAAATGGTCAGTTTTCACTCCATTATCAATCTTTCCTTTACTATTAATTAGCGTTAGTTATAGCAAATTAAAAAGATAAGTTTATTCGTTGCAACTGGTCTATATGTGTGGACGACTTGATAGCACTAATAATACGAAAGTTTGTAACACTATAGAATTTGTTACCAGATTTAATATTTAAGAAAAAAAAAATCTTTACTCATATTATATGCTCGAAATGAAGAAATAAAAAAAAAAGATTATTATCAGGAATGTTAGGTTAACTTTAATATTATAACATGCGTTTTATCTCATTTTGCAATTATCACAAATTTGTACAGTGAATGGTTAAATAATTATTTAGTTAAGTATATGAATAAAAAGAAGAGCGAAGTGACGAAAAAATGTATTTTAAATTTGCAGGAATATAGGTGTAATAAAATAAATAAAGATTCAGTATCCAAAAGTGGTCGCATATCGTATAAAGTGTTCATACCCGAACCTTGAGTTGATATGCTTAAATAATAAAAGGATCATGTGCGCATTCCGCGTCTCGACGCCTTTAAATTAAAAAATAATTATGTTATAATCATGTGTACATTCCGTACCTTGGTTTAACATTTAATTTCAAAGAAATGCTTTGTGTGCGTACCGCGCCTCGATGAATACAATTAATAAAAAATATAAAAATTAATTAAGCAGTACTAGATAAGCCATAATCAATAAAATACAAGAATAGCTAAATATTAATTTAAGCCTTGTATTAGTCAATAAAAGCGACCGTGCTAGAACCACGGGATTCGAGGGATGCCTTACACCTTCCTCTCGGTCAACAAAATTCCTTACTCAGTCTTCTGTTTTTTGTAGACCATAAATTAGGAGTCAAATCTTCCTTTTGATAAGGGATTCAATAAAAGGTGATTTGGAACACCAAAACTCAATTCCAAGTGGCGACTCTAAATAATAAATAATCCCTTTTCAAAACGTCACTTCAATTGGAAAAAAACTCTTCTAACTCAACCTCATAATAGGTTGCGTGGAAAAAAGAGGTGTGACAGCTCTGGCGACTCTGCTGGGGAAAATTAATAAGAATTTGAGCTTTGTGCATTGATTCTTGTTTGGCTTTTACCATGTTTTGGATATTATTGTGTTTGGAATCCTAATGTGCTATTTGTCGCTTATTTACCGCTTTAATATTTATTTGAACTGTGATATAATCTGTATCCTCTCTCGCACCCCTCTGAGTCTTCTGTTAGGTAGTTATGTTGTGTTTGCCTACCAGCATCACAAAATTTCTGTCTTGAGATAAAGCCAGTTAGCCTACCAGCTTTTGCTGAAGGATTTAGTCACACATGTTTAGGCGGGAGAGCTTTCAGCTAGCCAGTGCTGTTCTACTACTGGTGACGCTTGACATTCCACGGCTCGGGTTGTCCATCCGGGTAAGCCAAGTCTAGATACCATCTCCTTTAGGATTTGAAAACTTAGAAGAACAAGCCACAAGCAATGAATTTTCATAGTAGGCTACGCTTTATTTGCATCATGTGCATTGGACTTAGTGGGACTCGGCACAGGGGCCGGGCCCGTCTAGGACATGTACCTATTTTTCGAACCAACATGTTCATATCTAAGTGTTATATGTAACATTATTTGGTAGGCTTCATTCAAATATTGACCGGCTTTAGGATAGATCGATTAAACAGATGAGAGAGAAAGAGAAAATTTCCTCCAAGTTTTCATAAAATATTTTTTTAAAAATAAATTTTTGAAGGGTTGTAGTATGTAAAAGCACAATTTTCAAAATATTTTTTTTAATTATTTTAACCGAACTACGCGGGTTTGATTCTCACCGGATGTGAGATACATAGGCAACCTTCATCAGGTTCAACCCCATTTAAAAAAAATAAAAAATAAAAAAATATAAATAAAAATAATTAAAAAAAACAAAAAAAAAAAAAGAAGAAGTTGTATATGGATTTTTTTTTCTTTTTTCTCTTGCTGTCAAAAAAAAATTATATATATAATAATATAGTCACTTTGTCAGTTTTTTATCTTTCGACCAGTTTTGCCCATATGTTCGGTCCTTTTGTCGAAATAGCCTTAAAACCTTCCTCGAAAATGCAAAAATAGTTGTTTTAACAAAAGAGACCAGTTTTTATGTTCACTNATTAAAATCTAACCCCGTGTCTGGATAAATAGGTACACCATGAGTGGAGAAAGAGGTAAGTCCGAAAAGAGGCCCAGGTCAAAAGGAATACCGAATTTTTTTATTGTTGATCAGATACCACAATTGTTGTGGGATTGGTCGAGAGATTTTAAGGAATATGAGCGAAATCAGATAAAGAAGTACTTGGGACATTTGGTTCACATGATGACGATCAAGCCTAGGAGGGATGTGATCGAAGCTTTGATTCCACACTGGGATCCTGAAAATAATGTATCCATTTTACTGACTGTGAAATGACTCCGACCTTGGAGGGAATCGCCCATTTCCAGGGGTGGGGCCGCAATCTTCGTCGGCAAAGGCCCATTGTACCAAAAAATGTGAATGAGGGTAAATTTTTGAAGCTTCTGAACATA